>JAJKFI010021046.1:0-38967 GCA_029204185.1 Lerista edwardsae | reverse complement strand
GGACTCTCAAGAGTCTTCTCCAACACCATAATTCAAAAGCATCGATTAGAGAGACCTTAGAGAGACACTTTTGGTATTTCAGCAAAGTGCAGAAGTTTCTTCCCCTGGAGGCGTGGTAGCCAGGGCAATGCATCCGCGCCCCTGGCCCCACACCACTGCTGGCTCTTCAGATTTCAGAGAAACCACCAGCTCCACGACCTAAGACGGCAGGAGGCACTGATACGAAAGATCAGCTTGGTGGCTATGCAGCCAAAAACAATGACAGTCTCTGGGGCAGTCTCTAGGCTCCGGTTGGTCAAAATAGCCTGGTGGTCGGTTCCAGAAGTGACAGTTCAAAGGAAGAGAGGCAGAAGATATGACCTAAGGCAGCCCAGCTGCCCATTTCCAGAGCAGTCTAGGCTGTCTGTGAGGTGGTCCAGCCCAGGGGTCTCCAAACCCCGGCCCTGGGGCGAGATGTGGCAAGCAGTGTTATGCTGCCGGAACGCTGGGCGGGACATCCGGGTGATCGACAGCCCGCCCGTCGCGTTCCGGAGCGTTACGCCGTTTGCGTAACCAATTACGCTGCTTGCGTACGTTAGGCAAATGGCGTAATGCTGTGGAACGCGACAGGCGGGTTGTCGATCACCCGGATGTCCTGCGCAGCGTTCCGGCAGCATAACACCACTGGATGCGGCCCTTGAAGTGCCTCTCCGGCTTGCAGCAAGCCTCTGGTCCCGTACGAGCCTCTGGCCCTCCTGGCTTTGCTGGCACAAAGCTGTGCTCTGGTTGTGTGCAGAGGGTGTTCTGAAGACCAGGGAGGCTGTGTGCAGCCTCCCCAGCCCTCAGAATGTCCCTGGAAGCCTGAAAACGTCACTTCCAGGTTTTCGCAAAGACCCACTGAAGGCCTTCGATGGCTTTCTGAGTGTCAGGGAGAATCAGGGAGACCTCCCCATGCTCTGCGGGTTTCCTGTGATCTGCTGGTTCTGAGATATTTACTCCAGCACATTTAAGGAAGGTGCTTGTGGAGGGAGGAAATGGGAATCCATTAAAGTGTGTGCTATATTTCTGTGGTGGTGCTTGGAGGAATCCTGGAATTTTGAGCCCATTCATCCGTTCATCTAGGTTCTGGCAGTGATTGGCCGAGCTAATGGCACAGGATGGGTGGGTTGAATGTTCTCTGTCTACCATTGTCTGAATGGCTCTGATCTAGACACATCTTTGGAAGGAAACTTCTTTCTTTTAAATGCATGAAGGACAAAGTCATCATGTTCACATTGTGCAAATGATGCATTTAGTATTCAGGCCAGCTCTCCAATAATCTGCACTTGGTTAATCACTTTGTTTATTGCGGTGTGAATCTGATGCTTTGGGAAGTGAAGCTGATGCCACTGAGATCAATTATTGATCTGCAACTGGGACACCATTTTTTTTCCTGGACAATGGCAGGTGATATGTAATGGATTGCGGCTCCGTTTGGGGCCAAGTCCCTGGATAATGTGGAATATTTCTTTTCAGAAATGGACCGTCGCTGCATAGATAAAAACTACATTACCTATTTATCAAAGCCAACGTCCCTTGGTCACTGGAGCATAACCAAGAGACATAAGTACTCTCGGCAACACATCTTGGTGTCATTGCATGAAATGAGTAGGCAATGACTTATGGGAACTCCAGTTCAAGACACCCCCCATGGCACAGTTAAATCAAGTTAATTGTGATTAAAGGCCCGATCCAATCCAGCACAGGAGCAGCGACTCCAAACAGCTACCATTGCATCCTATGCTAGATGTGAGCAGGCAGAAGATCTTCTCCAAGTAAGGGGATATTCATCCTCTTACCCCAGTTAAAGCCCCAGTCTGCCCAATTGGGCTTCTCAAGTCTGTGCCTACCATTTAGCAGGTGCAGACTGGAGAAGCCCTCTGTCGGACTTCCAAGGAGGCTTCTGCTGGTTCCACCCCTATAAGTGTCATCCCACCCCATCCCACCCACCCCCAGAGGCGGATCTACAGGGAGGGCAAAGCTCTAAGTGTTGCAAGAAGCCTTACCCTGTCATGTAAGTCCCTCCTCTCCCTTGCTGCTGGAGCCAGTAAGCAACGCCAAGATGTTGCTTTTCCCTGTGAGGATTGGCTAAAACGGTGCAGGAGAGGAGTGATGTCCACTGCAAGGTAAGGCTTCTTGCCAAACTTAGAGCTTTGCCCCAGTGGCGTCATCCTCAAATTAAGTTCTGGAACGCTAGGCGGGACTTACCGCTTGATTGACAGGCTGTCTGTGATGTGTCGCTGCCTGCCCGCCCGCTGCACAGGCTCCCTCTGGTTGGTGTGCCCTTCCGCTGCTTGCCCAGGCACCCAGCGCGCGCCCCAGGCAAGCGGGCACCCCCTCCGAAGCCAGGGGTGCCCGCGCGACGGGTGGGCAGGCAGCGAATGTCATGGACGGGCAGCCAATCAGGCAGTAAGTCCCGCCTAGCATTCTGGAACTTAATTTGAGGATGACGCCACTGCCTTGCCCTCCCTTAGATCTGCCTCTGCACCCCCCTCTGCCCCAGAACACCTCCCCCATTTCCTTCCGCCACCTCCCTGACGCAACCTGTGCCAACCAGCACTTACCCGGTCTCTGCCAGCGGCCGGGCGTGCACTGGGGCATCAACAGGGTGGTGCATTTGTGACACCCAGAACCTGTGGTGAGGCCCGATAGAATCGGGCTGTGTGTTAATGGAAGGGAACTGGCTACAAGGTAGCCGGAGCTCGGAGGTGTATATCGGGTGCAGTGAAGAGAGGCAGGTGCAGCAGGCTCTGTTTGCGGCAGGGCGCAGCGGGTAGGAAAAAAGCAGTGCGGGTTTTTTGCCTGCCCACCCTTCCTTGTGTCCAGTACGCTCCTAAATGGAACTGGGGGTGTGGCTGGGCGCTAGGGGCACAGTGACGTCACCCTGCCCCCGGTGAGATTTGAGCCCGTTACAGCTCTGCAATAGCCGCTCTGGCTTGTTTTCCATCAGAGGTAGGCACCAGTAGAGCTAGGATTGGGGAGTTCTGGTTTTGACTGAATTGTGGAGGGAACCCCCAGGAAGTTACCAAGTGTAATCCTGCGAACCGGGTAACTGTGTTGTGATAACTTTCAATAAAGGCTTTGCAAAGATCTAGCAACAGAAGCAAATGATTGGGCCAGCCTAATAGGTTAGGCAGCCTCTAGTACAGCCCTCGCCAGACTCCAGCCCGTGGGCTGGATCTGGCATTTGGTGAATGGCATCTGATGCCATTTTTTACCCAGCGGGTGGTTAGTTCGTTGAACTCTTTGCCACAGGAGGTAGTGATGGCATCTGGTCTAGATGCCTTTAAGAAGGGTTTGGACGGATTTCTGGAAGAAAAGTCCATCGTGGGCTATAGGCCATGATGGATTGTGCAACCTCCTTACATTAGTAGTAGGCTACTTCTGAGTACTGGGTGCAAGGGAGTGGCAACAAGATGCAAGCATCTTGTGTCTCGTGCCTCCCTGGGGCACCTGGTGGGCTGCTGTGAGATACAGGAAACTGGACTGGATGGGCCTTTGGCCTGATCCAGCAGGGCTCTTCTTATGTTCTTATGATGTGGCAATGCTTACCGATGTGCCACACCGCCACTTCTCTTTGCCCCTGATCTGGCCATAGAGACACTCTGGGCAGTTGCATCTGCCCGACAATCCTGCTGCAAAGCCTGCTGGGGTGTTGGACAATAGACGCGACTGCCCACAGCATCCCTAGGCCACAGCGGCGTCATGCAGCCGGAACGCTAGGCGGGAGGAACAGGTGAGCGGCAGCCTGCCCGTTGCGTACCGCTCCATTTCGCCATCTTCCCCGCCCCCGTGGGCTGCCGCTCACCCGTTCCTCCCACCCAGCGTTCCGGCTGCATGACGCCACTGCTAGGCCATATAGGGCAAACGGAAGGTGCAGTGCAGCAAAACAATAAGCCCCACTCGGGACAAGGAATGCTTTTTTTGGTGCACAGCAGTCTCGAGTTTGGAAACCGCTGCTCTGGTATATTACATATATATTAAATATACATTCAGCATGAACATGGTGTTGCATCAGCAATTCTCTGTTGTATGTGCCTATTATGACACAGTGGGAACCGCTGGATCCCTTCTCTTCCCTGCTGTACCCGACTGAAGATTTTCGGTCCTGATCAAGACGCCACTGAGTTGACACCATGCACAGGATGCTCCAGAGAGCCACCCCCGTGGGGCCAACCACATCATGGTGAACAACCTTTGGAGGAAGTATGGGGGAGCAATTCTGAGCGGCTTCCTTCTAAATCCGGGGACTGCACCTGTGGTTTTCTTGTGCAATGCAAAGGCAGTGGGCTCCGCTGTGCTGTGCGCACCTTGCTGTGCCAGGCCACGCGAGCCAATTTGGTTGCCACTGGAAACAAGAAAAAGGAGCGGGCGATAACTCGGAAGGCAACGTGTTCTCCTGCTGCTGTGTAAGCTGGGATGATGTGGGCTGCAAATTGCATATGGACAACACTCTCCATTAAACCTCCCACTTTCTGTAGGTAACTCACAGAGCTCAGACAGAAGATGCCATTAATGACAGAGATGAGGTAATGGAGTTGGACAGCCAAGGAACATATTTGCCTTTATGCTGGACAGTTTTAGTGTCACCGATCATGCTTTGCTGTATAACGTTGGCAGGGGAGGCCCGCCTTGCAGCTACGATAAAAAAGACAAGCATCACAACGCCTCTTGGTCTTTTTCTCCAGTGCAGGCTGCACAAAAGAGATGGAATCATTTCATGTTACGCAGCTTGCTGTATCAAGCTCGCTTACCCCAGACCTCAAACGATGGTCATTATTTAACATTTGATGATGTATTTAAAGCCAGGGATTCTGCATAAGACTGTGGGTGCAATCCTAAACTGGAGTTAGGCCAGCACAGGTAGGCCAGCAAAGTTTGGTCAGCACAAGGGACACCGTAAAGTATGTTTGGACCACTGAGTCAGAGAGGCCAGCACACAGATGTGCATCATCCTCCCTCACTCCGAGACTGGTCCAATTGAGCTTTACGGTGGCCCTTGTACAGGCCAAACTTTGCTGGCCTAACTGTGCCGGCCTAACTCCAGGTTAGGATTGTGCCCTGAGCCAAACATACTAATACTCTACATTTTTTAAAAAAGGCTCAATATTGGAATGCGTGTGTGTGTGGGGGGGGGGGAGATGATGCATCAGGGGACTTAGGGTGCAGTCCTAACCCACTTTCCATCACTGACTTAGCTGTGCTAATGGGACATGTTCTGCATTCTGCAGTGGAGTAGTAGTCACAGAGGCTTTCTCAAAGCAAGGAAATGTTTGTTCCTTTACTTGGGGCTGCTTTGCCCTTACTCCAGTGCTGGAAAGTGGGTTAGGGTTGTGCTCTTAAAATGATGGCAATAAGCATCCCCTTCACTTCCCCATTTTGTACCTCCTGAAAATCATTTTTTTTCCCATTTTGACCTCCAAAGTAGAGCAGTGAAATGTGTGTGGGGGGATTTCAGGTCAGGCCTAATTCTATCACTGTCAAAATTACATCCCAATCCTATCTCCCACCATGCTGTAGTACGCACCTGCGCCATGGAGATGTGTGCTGCATGCGATGGTAGAGAGGATAATCAGGAGGCCTACAAGAGGGAAGAGAATGTATTTTGCCCTTGCTTCTGTGTAAGCCTCTTGCTGGCCTCTGGATCTCCTTGGACATATATCAGCCATCTAATCGGCATGTTCAAGAATAGCCAAAGGGTGGGGCAAGTTGAAAAATGGACAATAGGATCTGGCATGTGACTGCCACTGGATCCACCCCTCCCTCCCCTGACATGCCCCCAATTCCCCAATTCCGGCAGGCAGGAAAGTGGCGGAACGCGCCGTTACGCAACAGGCGGACTGCCGGTCAAAGGTAAGTCCCGCCCAGCGTACCGGCTGAATGCCGCCGCTGCCCTAAGTGTCTTAGGGTGCAATCCAGTGCTGATGCAAAGTGCTTGCATTGGCCCAACGTCACTAGCACCGACATCTCCGACAGAAAGCAATATGAGGACAAAACATTATGTAAAAGCACTGAGCTAAAAACAAAATTTAAAAAAAAACTTCACTTGAAAATTCAAACACTCACAAAAGGAATATAGCAAGAGTGAGCTCTGCAGTTTCCCAGATGGCTGCTTCCAGCTTTCTGCAACCCACCTGACATCAGGTCGCAACCCACCAAGTGGGTCCTGACCCACAGTTTGAATAACACTGGAATACACATCTGTATTCCACTGGAATATAGCATCTGTCCAGGCCTGGTGGAACATTGTTGGAGATAACAGTAAAGGGAGAGTTTCTGAGATTGATCTACTGCTCTCACCACTGGTGGTTAATTGCTTGGTTCTGGGGCATCTTTGCCCAATGATAAGAATTTGCTGTCCAGGCGTTCTTCAGTCTAGATGACCCTTCTTGAAAGCTGTGTAATTGATATTGGGTCCTTGGAAAGGTTTTTTTTCCCCCAATTGAAAGACCAATTCTTTCATTCCTTCTTATAAGCATTTCCCCTCCAAATATTGTCTTTGTTTAGCCTGAATTCTCCCCTCACGTCTCTTCCCCCTGCTGTGAATCTGACACAACCACAGAAGCTCAAAACCAAAAAGCTCGCTGTATACAATATGACTCTAATCCCACTTGATTACTGTCTCTGTCAGTAAGCGACTTTTCTCCCCTTCCGAAATGATAAGAGAGAATGTGAAATATGAACAAATGGAATTTTGCTACATCTGTTTACCATAAAGTTTAATTGGGACTGCGCTATAAATTATGAAAAGCTGAGCAAACAACATTGCCAGGTACAGATCCCATCAGCCACTTCCAATTAAGGCAGGTAGAAAACGGCTTTGTGCAAAGCCAGAGAATCAGTCTGTGACATCCTGTGGGAGATGACTGTACAACTTTAGGACCACAGGCGGCATGCAGCCCATTTCTTGGCTGTTCCTGCCCCTCCAGGGGGAATTTCAAATACCCATTTTTGTAGCCCTTCACTGCAGCATGAAAACATCTCCCGACATGGAGATGTCAACAGCCAGTGTGGGATCCACAGCGACGGTCACCGAGACTGAAGTGACTGAGCCGGTGAGACTAGGGCAGCCAGCGCGGAATGGGCCGCCGTGAAACGAGGCGAGGGTAGGGAGTGGGTGAGGGGAGAGGACCAGGGGGCATCCACTAAAACTGAGGGTTGGGAGAGTTAGAACAGATAAAAGGAAGTACTTTTTTACCCAGCGGGTAGTTAATCTGTGAAACTCTTTGCCACAGGAGGTGGTGATGGGATCTGGCCTAGATGCCTTTAAGAGGGGATTGGACGGATTTCTGGAAGAAAAGTCCATCGTGGGCTATAGGCAGTGATGTCATTCAAATGATTTAGGAGCAGGAACTCACTTTTGATTGGCACTTGTTGGGAACCCGGAACCAGCCACGGAGCCCGTTAGGATCCGGAACGCCCGTTCTGGTCCGTTCCCCCTGAATGACATCACTGGCTATAGGCCATGATTACATTAGTAGTAGGCTACTTCAGAGTACCGGGTTCAAGAGAGTGGCAACAGGATGCAAGCATCTTGTTGTCTTGTGTGCTCCCTGAAGCACCTGGTGGGCCGCTGTGAGATACAGGAAGCTGGACTAGATGAGCCTTTGGCCTGATACAGCAGGGCTCTTCTTATGTTCTTATATTCTTATGACATGCCCAAGTGAAGAGGCAGGGCTGGCCTTAAGCCAATGTGACCAATGTCGTCACATTGGGCCCCACTCTTTGGGGGCCCCCCGCACAGTGCAAGTGAGCAGATTGCCTGCTGCTGCTGACAGGATCTCTATGGGCTGCAGGTCTGTGGGGCGAGCAGAACAGTTTTACCTTGGGCCCTCCCACCTGCCCCTGGCTCAAAATGGGCCTCCTGGAAGCAGTTGGCGGTGATGCCATCATGTCACCAGAAGCAACCTCCAGGTGCCACGTGCAGGGCCACGAGTGCATTTCTTGGTGAGTGGAGCCCCACGGGGAGGGTGAGGGGCCCCACAGCAATGCCTCGCATTGGGCCCCGCCGCTCCTAGAGCCGGCCCTGTGAAGAGGGATGGGATGGATTCCTGCATTGCAATATACTTATATCTGCATGACCTGCATCCTCTTCCTGGATTCGGAGGCAAAGCCTGGCGAAGGCACTGGTTTCTCCTGCCAGTTGCGCTGCCTGCCTCACCCGTGCCTAAGACTTCGGGGTGTGTATTGCTGGGAGAGTGAAGGCCTTGCGTGCAGTTGCTGACCAACTCAGGGAGGAGATGGGAAGAGGAGAATGGAAACGGATCAAGAGAGTCTGGTAGAAGAATGGGGCGTGGTTGAAAGGGGAGCTTGCAGAGAAATCTGTGCGGTAGGACACAAGCAAAGTGGATCCTCCGTCGTGAATGGCTCTGCTTTCCTTTTGCTGCCACGAATGGCTCTGAAGGCATGGGGTTATTGCTGCTTTACACAGGTGTTCAGGAGCCTGAAAAACTTAAGAAGAGCGCTGCTGGATCAGGCCAAAGGCCCATCTAGTCCAGCTTCCTGTATCTCACAGTGGCCCACCAGATGCCTCAGGGAGCACCAAAGACCAGAAGATGCCAGCATCCTGTGGCCACTCCCTTTCACCTGGCATTCTGAAGTAGCCTACGACTAACGTAAGGAGATTACTTAGCGTTTTGCCACCCTCTAGGAATGCCACTGTGCCCAGGCTGACCCCAGCAGAAGTAATGGTTTGAGGAGAAGCAGGTGCACATATGGCAAGATGTAGCTCTGCAGCAGTCTGAGCCTTCAAAAGAGATATAGGGTAGGCAAGGAGGGTTCAGAGAGGGAAGAGATAAGGAAGCAGTGATAACTAGAGAAGGTTCTCCCGCTGCAAGGGCAACTGGGACAGACCATTCACTCTGCACAGAGCAGCTGTGTCTGGTGGCAGTGGTGCTCCCAAGAGAATACCCACAAAAATGATACTTGCAAAAGTGGTAAAGATCAAAACAGATCTGTACCACTTTTGGTACAAAACTAGACTTTTCCTAGTCCATTAAGAAAGAATGCACATTGGCCCATATTTGGATAATACGGTGGACCTTTTCGCATTCTAGCCTTTGTGAACCTGAGGCAAGACGAGCATCCAGAAGGGTCCTGGGAACACAATATCTGACTAGTAGCAGGCTTCATGCCAGGAAGAAACTCTCCAGAAACCTTATTATGAGATCGAACAAGTCTGTGGGTTATTGTGCACAGCCCAAATTCCATCCTATGTCCCCTTCATCAATGCAGCATTCTCCTTTTTCTTGTCACCTCTGGTCTCTTCACCTTCTCGGGCGAGTCTGTGTCTTTATCAAAAGCTGGCCACTGTGGATTCAGCACAAACGTGCTGAATGCCATCTCCACTCATCTCCAGAAGCCGGGATTTCTGGCTAGCAGGCCTGCTTTCCACCATCCCTTCTGTTGCTCTGGACAGCCAACTCTATGGTCATAGTCAAATCATTCATCTTCTGGCTGCGGTAAGAGGAATCCTCCAGTGCCTTGGCTGACAGGAGGAGTTGGCAGACTAGTGGCCTCACTGTTGCCGGCAACCCATCATAGTACAACCCACTAGAGATCTGGGCGAAAGAGCACAAGTCCTTAAAGTACGATGGAAATTGCAGAAATGGGAGGAGGGTCAACAGAAAAAGAATTTGTTCTTGCAAAAAGCTTTCCTTCTTAAGGTTACATAAGTAAACCAAGATATTGAACACCTGTCAGATCCAGTAAGTATCAGCCAGGACCCATAACTTTCTAGCAGGCTGATCTAACTTTCCTACATTTCCAGTGTTTCCATTTCTCAGTTATGTTTTATTTTTCTCATCAGGCTGACTGTCGTCATCGCTAGGGTTTTTTCCCCCCATCTTAGCTTCAAGGCACCCCTCTGGGCTCTGTGTTAAATAAATCACTACTTAAGTTCAGGGTAACCTAGTTTGGGACATATAGATTTTAAAACAAAGCTGGCAGGGAGTGGTATGCTAAGTCTTACTCTCTTCACCGGAATAAATACGACTGCAGCAAACAAGTATAATGAGAAGAGGCCATGCTACATGTGTCCATCCTCAGAAACGTCTTGCGTTCAGTTTGCTTGCACCTCACAGCTGACACAAGGTGGCCCTTATGAGTCCTGCATGCAAAATTGCATGCATGCAATTATACAATTGCAATATGAAAAGATAGTATAAGTATGAAAATCAGCATTAAATTAAACACCTATATCAAGAATTAAAATAAGGAGGGTGACATCCAGCCAGCCAGTCATTCATCTACCTGGAATTTCCTGCTTCTGCAAAATGATGAGCATGACTGGGTCGGGGGGGGAGAGGAAAAAGAAGGCACACATTTGAGCATGATGGCATATAAGCTTATGAAAACTGGCGCTGAGCTTTTTCGCCCTATTTCAGCGCGAAGTGGGGTTGTGGTGGACAAAAGCCAGGAACACTGCATAGAGTCAGCCATGAAAATGACAATCATGTTTTGGGATTACATAGGAACGTAAGAGGAGCCCTGATGGATGAGGCCAACGGCCCATCTGGTCCAGTGGTGTCATCTAAATGATTTAAGAACAGGTACTCACTTTTGATTGGCACGTGTCGGGACCCGCCCACCGGAAGTGACATCATAAGCCAGAAGTGATGTTGTGGCAGGAAGTGACATGAAAAAAGCCCTTTTTGAGGCCTCAGAGGATTTTAAACTGACCCAACAGTTGCAACAGTATTCCACAGCACCCCCAGAACATGTGAAGGAGGCCTGGCATCATGTTAAAACCCCAGAGCAACTCATTTTTCAGTGGCAAGGAACGGAAAGGCTCTACTCGCTGCCTGCCTGCCTGCCTGGCTCTGAGAACATGCAGGCAACTCAAACATTCAGGAAATTCAAACGTTGCAGAGGGCGGAGTCAACAAGTGGGCGGGCGAATGGGCAGGGCCAGCTGTAATCCTAGAAACCGGTACTCGCGTACCCCCGCGTACCTGCATGACATCACTGATCTGGTCCTGTATCTCAAAGCAGCCCACCAGATGCTTCAGGGAGAGCACAAGGCAAGAAGACACTTGTATCTCGCTGCCACCTCCCTGCATCTGGCATTCTGAGGTGGCCTATTTACCCTCGAAGAAACCTACTGAATATACTGCCCCTCCCTTGCCAGTCTGGGATATGCAAAAAACCAAACCAAACCCTGCCATCCCTGGCCAATTCAGATTACCAAAACCAATTCCTACCCAGCCCTCATGATGAGCAACCAACTAAACTCAGAGCACAATCCTAACCTAGATTTAGGCCCACACAGTTTAGCCAGCAAAGTTTGGCTGGCACCAGGGACACCGAAAAGTATGTTTGGACTCCTCTCAGAGAGGCCAGCCCAAAGATGTGCACCATCCTCCCTGGCTCCGAGAGTGGTCCAAACGTGCTTTACAGTGTCCCTTCTGCCGGCCAGACTTTGCTGGCCTGACTGTGCTGGCCTAAATCCAGATTAGGATTGCGCCTTCAGTCTTGCTCATGGCTTCCTTAGCAGCATCTCACCTGCTAAGAACATTGAACACTCAACTTCATAACCCCAAAATATAGTGAAAATGAGCTTTCCAAATGTCTGCATATGGCTTCTTTGGTGAGTTTGCCTCCGTTTTCTGAAAATCTGTTCCTAATGCAAAGTTCAAGTAGCATGAACTGTTCTCTGGGTGGAACACTCATCTTTCCCACACACTCATGCACAGAGTCTGTGCATCTCTGGACATCTTGTCTTTGGCATCAGCTTCTGTAGTCTGTGTCTGGAACAGCATAGATGTCCAGTGCTGTGATATAGTCACTAACAGTTCCCGCAGAACAAGGATTGCTTTGATAAGGTGACAGATTGTGTCAGTAAACTGAGGATTTTTTAATCCATCTCTTTCTGTGTCTCCTGCTTTTTCTCCCACATGAAACATTTAAAAAACATTATGTTTGCCTTTTTTCCAAATAATTTTTCTGGAACTAAAAGTACACCCCATTTGAAAAGCTTGGTGCAAGTAAAGAACACAAATTAAAAGTCCCAATCTGAAATTACTTGAAATTAATATTTCCCCCAATTTCCATGATTTAACCCTGAGATCTAAAATCCAGCTCCAAACAGAAAGGTCTTGTGATGCTTTGAAATGTGCTCAACTTGGACTTTGGTGGGTCTCGAGTGGGAACAGTCAACAGCCATGACTTAGATTTGAACTGCAATGAGTGTATGAGTTTTATGAGAAAAAACAACCCACCCACCCCCAGAAATGCACTCCCACATTTGAGTAACTATGTGGATGGGTTGAAGAATGGAACAAATATGTTCATCCTCTGAGAGGGGTGGCAGAAAAAATTGCTCTCACTCCGATGTGGCTCTATGCATGGAATTGCTTACATAGTATGGTTAGGAAGCCGATTCAGAGTGAAGGCAGTGGTTGGGGCCAATGTAACTTCACTCTCATTGTCAAGGGAAAACAATTGTGTGCCGAGACCCAATGTATTGGCCAATGGCATGTCTATACAGTTCAGCAATGAAAAGATAACTGAAATAAAAGGATAAGAAAGGTGCACGAAGGGTTCAAAACCCAAAATAGGGGTTTGAATGGGACTTGGTATCCTAACGCAGTGGAGGAAGGGACAGATAATTTGATACTATACATCAATGGTTCTCAAACATTTTAGCACCAGGACCCACTTTTTAGAATGACAATCTGTCCAGGGCCCACCAGAAGTGATGTCATGGCTGGAAGTGCCGTCACTGTGATGCCAGAGCCTGCTGCTTTCCTGAGAATGCAACAATAAATTGGATTATTTTTCAGGGCGCAATCCTAACTTGGAGTTAGGCTGGCACAGAGGACAGCAAAGTTTGGCTGGCACTAGGGCAACTATAAAGCATGTTTGGACCCCTCTTGGGGTCAGGGGGGGGGATTGCGCACATCTGTGTAGTAGCCTCTCTGATTATGAGAGTGGTCCAGACACTGTAGAATCACGGCAAACCTTGCTGGCGCAATGGTGCAGAACATGGTACGTTTCCATTTTACCAGAGGGGGCGCATGTGTTCCCAGCTTCCCTGAAAGCCTTCAATGCCCAAATCGTTCCTCACATCCTATATGGTGCCCCAGTTTGGATTGCGGTAATGAATCGCTCCTTAGAACAAATTCGGTCAACTTTTCAAAGGAACGTTCTGGGTCTACCCAGATGTGTCACCAATGCTTCCTTATGTCCAACGGGGGCGTGGAAGATGGCGAAACGGAGCGGTACGCAATGGGCGGGCTGCCACTCACCCGTTCCTCCCACCCAGCATTCCGGCTGCATGATGCCACTGCTTATGTCTAGAGACGGGGCAACCACTAATTGAAACTAAAGCCTGGCTGAGAACTGTTAAATTCTGGCTAAGAGTTCACGATAAGTCAGGCCAGAGCAGCCTTTTACACATCCTTTTAAAGGACTCGATAGCTCCTGTGGGTTCATCTGAGGTTTTAGATAAGATTAAAACAACTGGCATTGATGTGGAGGTGCTCGGCTCACTGCCCTTCATGGCCGCTTTTCAACTAGTTCAAAAGAGATTCCTGGATATCCAGGCTCAACAACTCTACAGTGCAGCAAGCAAGGTTTGCTCCCCACTGAGCCTTCAGAGTTTTACCAAAAAATCTGGCAACTGATGATGATGATGAAATGATGGCGACTGTCCATCATATTTAACCTTGCTAAAGTGCCCCCCAAAACATCGAGCCTTTTCTTTGGCCAGGTGCAATGTATTTCCATCAGTTGGGCTGTGTGGAAGATTCAGTAAGACACTCTACAGTGAACATTATTGCAGTTGTGAGTCAGGGTCATAAGAACATAAGAAGAGCCCTGCTGGATCAGGCCAAAGGCCCATCTAGTCCAGCTTCCTGTATCTCACAGCCAGTGGTGGTATCTAAAGTGGGAGGAACTGGTACGCTGGGCGGGACTTACGTGTGATTGGCTGCCCGTTGGTTTGGTTCCGCCGCCTGCCCGCCCGCCGCATGGGCTGCCCTGGCCTCGGAGGGGGCGCCTCCTCACCAGGGGGGATGGGTGGGGGGCACGCTGGGTGCCTGGGCGAGCAGCGGTGGGGCGCGCCAACCGGGGGCAGCCCACGCGGCGGGTGGGCAGGCGGCGGAACAGAACGGATGGGCTGCCAATCGGCCGTACGTCCCAACCAGCATTCCGGTTCCTCCCGCTTTAGATACCACCACTGCTCACAGCAGCCCACCAGGTGCCCCAGGAGGCATGAGACAACAAGATGCTTGCATCTTGTTGCCACTCCCTTGCACCCAGTACTCTGAAGTAGCCCACCACCAATGTAAGGAGGTTGCACAATCCATCATGGCCTATAGCCCACAGTAGACCTTTCCTCCAGAAATCCGTCCAATCCCCTCTTAAAGGCATCCAGACCAGATGCCATCACCACCTCCTGTGGCAAAGAGTTCCAAAGATTAACTACCCACTGGGTAAAAAAGTACTTCCTTTGATCTGTTTTAACTCTCCCAACCCTCAGTTTTAGCGGATGCCCCCTGGTTCTGGTGTTTTGAGAGAGGGAAAAGAACATCCCTCTGTCGACTCTATCCCTTCTGTGCATAATTGAGTCTCTCTCTCACATATGGTCTTACATTGCCCACTCCACCAAACATTACAAAATCATCAACTATCTCCTTTTCTGAGTAGATGGGCGTATTGCCCAGATGTCATCTGGCTGAGGCATTTATTGTCTTCGGTGGACCCAACTATCATTGAAGCTATGGGGACCTTCTTAAAACACTTAATGAGACATCGTGGGTCCCCTTAGGGTAGCAACGGGGAGCTCATTTGTCATCTCAGCCACTTACATTCTAGTACGTTCTTGCTCTTACATTTCTTGTTTGTCTAGTTGTCGGTTTGTGCGAGCTCTTGTTTGTGTGTGCGTGATCATGCCAATAAAGGTTTCAGATTCTCAGTGGTCCAAACACGCTTTACGGTGTCCCTTGCATCAGCCAAACTGTGCTGGCCTAACTCCAGGTTAGGATTCCGCCCTCTTCTCGATCCACCTAAAATTGGCACACTGTCCCAGTTTGTATCTGGTAACCCTAGTCTGAGGCCTGCAGTGACTACAGCTTTACAGCCAAATTAACTGAATATTGAATTTAATTCCCTCTAATAAATAGTCAGACCTTTTATTACCGAATATAAATATTTGTACAAACTGTAGCTCCATCAAGGTTCATTTATTTCATTCTTAATGACACTGACGTCTGAGCTGGAGTCGTTTGAATTGTTTGAGTTTGGAATGCAAATGCATTAAAATCCACTCAACATGTTTCAACAGCTAATCAATTAGCAAGAAGAAAAAAAAGAAAAAGAAACCTTTTTTTAGACCAGTATTGGATGAAGCCTTCAAGGTTTGCACAGCTATTTTTCCAAAGCAAAGAATTAGAAAAATGTACCAATTACATTAAAAAATTAAAGAATTAAATGAAAGAATTTCTAATTAAAGAATTAGAAACTCCAGTGGGCAGATGGAGCACTCCTTCCAACAGGGCCTCATTTATGTCAAGGAAGGGACACTTTCCTGATAGAAACAGCATCTCCTCAACAAGCTGAGTTGCCATAGCTCAGTGATGGGGACATGCTCAGCCTGCAGCAGGTCTTAGGGTGAACCCTTTGAACTTCCTAGTAGGGCAGGGGAAGGACATTTAAGAGGATGCCTTTAAGAGGGGACTGGACGGATTTCTGGAGGAAAGGTCCATTGTGGGCTATAGGCCATGATGGATTGTGCAGCCTCCTTACATTGGTGGTGGGCTACTTCAGAGTACCGGGTGCAAGGGAGTGGCAACAGGATCCAAGCATCTTGTTGTCTTCTGAACTCCCTTAGGCAGCTGGTGGGTCACTGTGAGATTCAGGAAGCTGGACTAGATGGGCCTTTGGCCTGATCCAGCAGGGCTCTTCTTATGTTCTTATCTCATGTTATGTTCTTATGACCAGTGGTGGGATTCAGGGGGTTCGCCCAGGTTCTATAGAACCAGTTGTTAAATGACCGGGCCCCGCCCACTCGCTTACCTCGGCTGGCTTTGGTTTTTTTTTTTGGCTCTGGCTATGACGTCATAGAACCAGTTGTTAATTTGTTTGAATCCCACCACTGCTTATGACCTAGTCCAGTGGTTCTCAAACCTTTTAGCACAGGGAACCACTTTTTAGAATGACCATCTGTCCTCCCAACGAGGCCTAGGATGCGACCTCCTGGCCCTGCCACCTCCCCGGGCCGGCATGCCTGGCAGCCCGCTCACTGCCTGCCCAGAACTGCCCCTCCCCTCCCCCAGAATGGCTTATTCCACTCCCTCCCTCCTCCCAGAACCTCCCTTGCGCCAGCCCTGTCAGCGCGTTCAGGCCAACAGAAATCGTAGCATTGGCCTGAGAGCTTTGGCACAAACACGGGGGGTACCACTCGGCACCAATGCGCCAGCGCTAATGATGTAGTGTCGGCGCAATGATGTCCTCAGAAGGTAAGAAATGCTGTGGGATAAGGGGCAGGCCAAGGCAGCTGAGTGAGGAAGACCCAGCCAAGGTGCTGGGAAGAGCCCTGTTGCCATGGAGGGCTTTTTAGCAGGCACCACTTTGCAGTCTCTCTCGCAGCTGTCGAGGGGTGAAACTGGGTGTGGGGAAGGCAGCCTCTGGAGTGACTCAGGCCTGGGAGGGGGCCTAGAATGGCCACAGAGGCTGCAGCTGAATCCTACCTGTCCTTCCTGTGCCTGAAAGCCCTACAAGGACCCGCTGAATCTGCACCAGATTCCCTTACCCAAGGGAGACCTCCGGCTGCTTCCCTGGCCCCACGGAATAAGGTAGGAGCTGTGTGGGCTGCTTCAGTGCAATCGTACTGCAGGATGGGCAGCCTGGATCGGATTGGGCTGCCCACAGTATCACATATCACAGTTGGCCTTTGGGGTGGTTCCCAAGTCTTTTGAGATACCACTGAGAATTAAAAGAAGTCTTGTGAAGTCTGTATCGAAACAAGTTGGCGGGCAGCCCAATTCAGAACTGCCTGGCTGCCGTGAGCACAGGAGTAGCCAAAAGGCAAAGCAGCTGCTAGTCTCTCCACGGGAGAAGGGGACATTCAACCCCTTCCCCCAGGGAAAGCCCCGTCACCGCAGTGGGGCTCCTCGGCTCACCCCCAGCTGTTTTGCCGGCAGTGAATCGAGCAGCCCCATATCAGGCTGCCCGAGCCACCGCCGGGGATAAGACCTGGCGGTGGAAGCTGTTATATAGGCAGGAGGATAGCGAGGGGTTAAGCCTCAGCTAGAGGCTGGAGGGGTGGAGCTAATAAACCCTCCAATCAGCAGACCAGTGCTAGATGAATCCTGCAGGGGGGTTGGGCCCAGTAGTGTCATCTACAAACAAGAAACGGGAACGCTGGGCGGGACTTGGGCGGGACTTCCGCATGATTGGCAGCCCGCCCGTTTCGTTCCGCGGCTGCCCTGGCCTTGGGGGGAGCTGCCCCCAGTTTGCGCGCCCCACCGCTGCTCGCCCAGGCTCCGGCGCGCCCCCCACCCGTCTCCCCCGGCGAGCAGGCACCCTCCCAAGGCCAGGGCATCCGTGGAATGGGACGGGAGGGCAGCCAATCACGCAGAAGTCCCGCGGAAGTCCCGCCCAGCATTCCTGTTCCTTGTTTGTAGATGACACCATTGGTTGGGCCTGTTGCCCTTCTTCAGTCAGGGTTTGTTCCATTGGTGTCACAATAAAATGCCCAAGCTGCACCTGCCTGGTCTGAGTTGAGTCTGCAAAGAATTTGTGCCTGCATTTTACAGAAGCCACTACTGGGCCCCACCCCCTTGTGGCTGGCTCCTCCCCTCCCCCTTCCTGGCTACTTCCCATGCTCCAAACAGGGTTACTGGCCACTTGCTCGTGCTGGGGCTTGGTGCTGAATGAGTGCGAGTGATAACATGTCCCGAATGTGCTTTATGGCGTGCGCCACAGGGGACAGGATTGGGCCTTCAGGATTGGGCCTTTAATTGTCTCAGCATTTCAAAAACAGCAGTTTGCTGTTCTCATTGCTGCCAATACTGTCATCTTACAGCTCCGTTTCCCCCCCCCCCCCCGCCATTTTTATTAATTGTGCGTTTTTGTTCCTGGTATTACATTTTTTAATTTGATTTCTTTCTTTTTTTTAACATGAAATGTTTACTTACCTCTCCTGGGCTGTAGTGGTTGCATTTATTGTTGTTGGCCAACCATGTACATTCCTCAAATTAAAAGGCAGAGGACCAGCAAAAAACCAAACAAAAAAAAAACACTAAATAAATAACAACTTCTTTCGAGCAGACGGAGCCTCCGTTTGTTTTTTTTTTAAAGAGAGGCTGTTCAATATAAACATATTGATTTTTTTTTTTGATACAACAGGAACACATCACAAGGTGAAATAAACAAACAAATGTGGCATCGAATAACTTTTATTTTCACCAAAGTGGGGGGAAGGTACTTAAGGAATGAGGCCAGGATTGTCTTGAGGCTGTGATAGAAGCCAAGGGCCAAAGGAAGGGGGAGAGGAACTTTTTAAGCTCAGCTGAAGGGTCTCAAAATACAAGCTGTCTCAGTGCTAACTATTGCCTGTAGCTGTATTGTGACTAAAATAGCTGTCTCAGAACGCAGTCCTTACCTGGAGTTAGGCCGGCACAGTTAGGCCAGCAAAGTTTGGCCAGCACATGAGCCACCGTAAAGTATGTTTGGACCACTCTCAGAGTCAGTCTAGCACACAGACGTGCTTCATCCTCCCTGTCTCTGAGAGTGGTCTAAACAAGCTTTACAGTGTCCCTTGTGCCAAACTATGCTGGCATAACTGTACTGGCCTAACTCCAGGTTAGGATTGCACCTTCAGTTTGAGCAAGAAGTGGCATGCACATTGACCAACCACACTTTGGCATAGATTCTTTTGACCCGATAGCATTTCTCAAGGTCCCATAGTTAACTTCACCCATGCAAAGTTCTTTTATCTTTTTTGCTCTTTGCTATCGTTTTTTTTTTTTTTTTGCTCTTTAGCATTCCCTCTTGGTCAGGAGTGTCAAACTCATTTCATTCAGTGGGCCAAATAGCATTTATGATGCCTGCTGAGGGGTGGAAGCAGCGGTGTTATGCTGCCGGAACGCTGGGCGGGACATCCGGGTGATCGACAGCCCGTCGCGTTCTGCAGTGTTACGCCGTTTGCGTAACCAATTACGCCGCTTGTGTATGTTACGCAAATGGCGTAACGCTGAGGAATGCGATGGGCGGGCTGTCGATCACCCGGATGTCCTGCCCAGCGTTCCGGCAGCATAACACCGCTGGCTGGAAGTGATGTCATTAAGCTGGTTATGGCCAGAAATAAGCACTTGCCCCTCATTTTGCTGCAAATAGAAGAGGAAATATGCAAATCTTGATCATAATCAGTGATGTCATGCAGGGGGTACGCGGGGGTACGCGAGTACCGGTTTCTAGGATTATGGCTGGCCCCGCCCATTCGCCCGCCCACTCGTCAACTCCACCCCCTGCAACGTTTGAATTTCCTGCACGTTTGAGTTGCCTGCACGTTCTCAGAGCCAGCCAGGCAGGCAGGCAGTGAGTGGAGACTTGCCTTGCCTTGCCTCTGAAAAATGAGCTGCTCTGGGGTTTTGGAACTGTTGGGTCACTTTAACATGATGCCAGGCCTCCTGAACATGTTCTGGGGGTGCTATGGAATACTGTTGCAACTGTTGGGTCAGTTTAAAACTGTCTGAGGCCTCAAAAAGGGCTTTTTTCATGTCACTTCCTGCCACAACCTCACTTCCAGCTTATGACGTCACTTCTGGTGGGCGGGTCCTGACAGGTGCCAATCAAAAGTCAGTACCTGTTCTTAAATCATTTAGATGACACCACTGATCATAATTTAAGGTTATGGGAGACCCTAGTTATCATGTGGGCTGCCTTTTCAGCAGTGACACCACAGCACAGCTCAGCAGCTGAGAGCAGCTGCTGGTGCTGCTGGGAGAGCCCCAGAGCCCGATTCAGAGCTTCCATGGGCCACATCTGGACCCCGGGCCGTACGTTCGGCATCCCTGCTTCTGGTTGTGGAATGGAAAAGGGTTCTTTTCACCATCTTAAAGTCCAGAGCATATTTTTCCTTGTTTGCAGTACCCTTCTTCCAAGCTGCTCAGGGTGGTGTGCATAAGTCCTCCCTATCTCTCGTCCACTTTAAAAGTTTTCTCTCTCTCTTCATTTTCAGGTTTTGTGGCTGTAACCTTTGGTAGTATGAAGACATGACACTCTGATTTGCTTCAATGCATTCTGCATGGAATTCCACACTGAATGGTATATAACATGACAGTATTATTCCTAAAAACCATGATTTTAACAAACTGCATTTTTTACATGTTGTATTTTCATTTTTTTTAATTTTCTGATTTCTTTGGCCATGACTTTTGATAGAGTAAAGATATTACACACTGGCTTGTTTTATTGCATTCTGCATTAAATTACCTTTCCAATGATATATGTTACATATCATTGTTATGATATATATTATTGTTATGATATAACATGATGGTATTATCATGGAAGAGGGCCTTCTCGGTGGTGGCCCCCCAACTCTGGAACACCCTCCCCTTAGAACTGAGAACTGCTCCCTCTTTGTTTACATTTTGGCAGGGGTTGAAGACCTTTTTATTCCAAAAAGCTTTTAATTGTTGACAGGCTGGCTGGCTGGGTTGTTACATTTTTATAGTTTATGATCCTCTGGGCTTGTTGTTTTTAACTGTATTGTTTTGTTTTAATTCTGTTTTAGTGTATGGTTTTATATTGTTTTTTAAATTGCTTTTTTAATTTTTATATTGTAATGCCGCCTTGTGAGCCTCCGGGCTAAAAGGCGGGGTATAAATTTAATAAATAAATAAATAAAAATAAATATTAGTCACACATACCAAAGTTTTCACCATTTTGGCCACTAGTGTCAAGCCCAGCTTGTTGCCCCCCTAAAGCTTGTTGCCAGGTGCAATTACACCCCCCTGTACTTCTTAAGCTACGCCCCTGGTTAGGATTGCGTCCTAAGTAAAATAGTGTGCTGGAAGATATCCATTCACCAGAAACTGGTGTGCCCTTTCTCGGAATGTGAAGTCCAGCACCCCAAAATTTGTAAAGCAAGGGGAAAAACATGGACAGAAAGCTGCTACCGACTTTTCTCCAGGAAACAAAGGAAAACAAAGCAACGCTCAAATACTTCATTCTGGCATCATGAGGCAAAGAAAAAGCAATTACCAGAAATGAGCGTGTATATGTTCAGGGCCACTTGCTTCATTGCAAAGTAAAATGGGCCGTATCCAGACCGCCAAGTGTGCAGCGCATACATCAAACAGTATTGCTTGTCATCCGCTGTTGCCCCAGCTGATGAGAGCCTGCGTCGGAATGGAAAGGTCACACTCAGGTGTGCGTGAGGCAAAGCTGATCTGACACTTCTCACACTGCTCATTTTCTCCCACTCCTGAAAACCTTCTGTTGTGAGCCAGGCTCCTAGTTGGAAATTATGGGGTGGCCAGGGGACGGGATTCTGAGCACAGGGAGGGGGGCACTGGAAGTCAATGGAAGGAGCAAAAATGGGGGTGCCAGTGGGGACATGCTTAGTATAGAGTGATTCAGGGCCCAATCCTGTTGAGCCCAGTGCCCGTGGTATGCTTGTCAATCAGCATTAATGTATGTTTGGACCACTCTCGGAGTCAGAGAGGCCAGCACACAGACAGGCGCCATCTTCCTTGACTCCGAGAGTGGTCCAAACACGCTTTACGGTGGCCCTTGTGCCGGCCAAACTTTGCTGCCCTAACTGTGCCAACCTAACTCCAGATTAGGTTTGTGCCCTGAATGAATTATATATTCCCTCATTTACTCTTCTCTTGGTCTCCATCTCTCATGTTATTAGTGCTCCAACCCGCCGTGGATTTTCCCTTTCTGTGTTGTGCATCACAGTTCACAGTTATTTGCAGTGATTATGGCCAGAGGCGGATCTAAGGAGGGGGCAAATCTGTAAGTTTTGCAAGAAGCCTTACCCTGTCATGTAAATCCCTCCTCTCCCTTGCTGCTGTAGCCAGTAAGCAACGCCAAGATGTTGCTGTTCCCTGTGAGGATTGGCTAGAACAGTACAGGAGAGGAGTGTTTTCCATTGCAAGGTAAGGCATCTTGCAAAACTTACAGATTTGCCCCCCCCTTAGATCCGCCCCTGATTATGGTGTCTGACAGTATTTTCCCCTACTCAGAAGTTAGCATGCTGAGTTGCCACTGGTGGTGGTGCAGGGGGGGGAGGAGCTGGTGGAGCAATCTCACCTGGCCAGAAACAAACTAGCTGACCAAGTTATATGCTCAGAGACTAGTATCTACAAAAGCAACAGGGCAAAGCCATTGAGAAAAGCTGAACAATGGTAGTGAATTGAAAGGGAGCTTTTGTGCTAGAATTTGTGCCTGATGCTGACCCAGATCAGCAATGTTTGGAGGGGGGAGTCTCAGGTTTGCTCTCATAAGAACATAAGAAGAGCCCTGCTGGATCAGGCCAAAGGCCCATCTAGTCCAGCTTCCTGTATCTCACAGCGGCCCACCAGGTGCCCCAGGGAGGCATGAGACAACAAGATGCTTGCATCCTGTTGCCACTCCCTTGCACCTGGTAACAGTAGCCCTCCACCTTTGTAAGGAGGTTGCACAATCCATCATTGCCTATAGCCCACGATGGACCTTTCCTCTAGAAATCCGTCCAATCCCCTCTTAAAGGCATCCAGACCAGATGCCATCACCTCCTGTGGCAAAGAGTTCAACAGATTAACTACCCGCTGGGTAAAAAAAAGTACTTCGTTTTATCTGTTTTAACTCTCCCAACCCTCAGTTTTAGCGGATGCCCCCTGGTTCTGGTATTTTGGGAGAGGGAAAAGAACATCCCTCTATCGACTCTATCCCTCCCATGCATAATTTTGTATGTCTCAATCATGCCCCCCTCAGGCGCCTTTTTTCTAGGCTGAAGAGCTCCAAACGCTGCAGTCTTTCTTCATAAGGGAGGTGCCCCAGCCCCGTAATCATTTTCGTTGCTCTCTTCTGCACCTTTTCCAGCTCCACTATGTCCTTTTTGAGGTGCGGCGACCAGAACTGTACACAATATTCCAGATGTGGCCTTACCATCGATTTGTACAATGGCATGATAATTTTGGCTGTTTTATTCTCAACCCATTTTTTAATTACCCCAAGCAGGGAATTGGCCTCCTTAACTGCTGCCGCACACTGGGTCGATACCTTCATTGAATTGTCCACCAGCACCCCGAGATCTCTCTCCTGAGCTGTCACAGACCTGAATGTCACAGTCCCGAATGGCTTTGTAGGCAAGGGGGAGGGGCCACTTTACATGGCATTCAGACACCTGAAAAACTTAGCATCCCCCCCCCCGGAACACAACTGACCCAGATGTTGAATGAGACCCCTCATGAATTGGGGCCTTACACAATCTCGCTTTTGGTATTCAGCAAAGTACACAGCATTCATTCTTCATAATTGGTTGTTTTTAAAAATACATTTTTAGACTTTGTTAATCATGTATTTTAAATGTAAAATGTCATATCTGGGTAATCACTTGCAAGGAGACCTGAGGTTTGATGAAAATAGGTGGATCAAAAACAAGTCACAAAGGAATGTTATGGCAGAAGAAAACCACAACATGGTTCAGCTGCTTTTCTATGCAAGTCAATATATACATTCTAGTATCATGAGTGTCCACTGCCCAATCCTAACTAAAAGTTTAGACTTTTAAGAAACTAGCAACTTTTTGACCCTTGGTTTGCCTAATCCATGTTCAATGGGTTGTCCTGTCTCTTTCACCCCATAGACGCTATTGTATGTTCGGTCTTGAATAAGAACCCCGGGTGTTCTTCTGTTGGAGGGAGAAGAAGGTGGGATAGCAGTATAAAGATATAAAGGTATAAAGATATCGGGGAACTAGAGAAGGTGCAGAAGAGAGGAACCAAAATGATTACTGGGCTGGGGTGTCTCCTTATGAGAAAAGGCCTTTTCCGTCTAGAAAAAAGGCACCTGAGGGGGGACATGATTGAGATGTACAAAATTATGCATGGGAGGGATAGAGTCAATAGAGGGATGTTCTTTTCCCTCTCTCACCACACCAGAGCCAGGAGATAGCCAGTAAAATTGAGTGTTGAGAGAACGGATAAAAGGAAATACATTTTTACCCAATGGGTAATTAATCTGAGAAACTCCTTGCCACAGGAGGTCGTGATGGCGTTTGGCCTAGGTGCCTATAAAATGGAATTGGACAGATTTCTAGAGGAAAAGTCCATTGTGGGCTATAGGGCATGATGGGTACTGCAACCTCCTTATGTTAGTAGTGGGCTACTACACAATGCCAGATGCAAGAGAGTAGAAACAAGATGCAGGCATATTGTTATCTAGATGGGCCCTTGGCCTGATCCAGTAGGGCTCTTTTTATGTTCTTAGGTCAACAGCTCATTTCTGTAGCCTAGGATGGCAAGATACCAACTACCAAGTTTTTTTCCCCCCGTTCAGCTGCTGTTCCACTAATAGTAAAGGAGGAAGAGTTGTGGGCTCTAACCATTAGGTGCTAGACCATATGGTCAGTTCTACTTTCTCCTGGAACTTACGCCTCTTCCTTTTCCCTGACCTTTTCCTTTTCCTTTTGTTTGGGCAAGCCGAAAACAAAATTGCAGATGATACCAAGTTGCAGGTTATTGTCACACGTGTGTCATGCATTCAGTTAGAATGAATACAAGGTACTCACGGTTGCCCTGTGAGGAATCTAATTGCTTCCATTGGTAGAGAATCTAGAAAAGCAGCACACCTGGCAATGGGAAGTCCACAAGGGACAGAGGGCTGTAGATCAGCTCTTCATTTTCCCCAAATCTATTTTTAATTTCCAGATGCAAGGGATATAATACAAACACACACTGTGAATGAGATGAAAACTGAATCAAGTATCAAAATGAGCCACACAGGAGTCTGGTAGTTAGAGAAGTCAATCATCGGGAGAAAGGATTAGGTAAGTAGCTGTGGGACTGGAATAGCAGACACAGTTATTTAAGTGAATACAAATAACCAAAGGGGGCTGTCATTTCCTTCACTTTGGGATATCATTTGACGGGTTATATAACTTTTAGCCCAATCCTATCTAAATCCCTCATGGATTATGCTGCATCCTGTGGAGGATTTTTTGGCAGCTTTCCCCTCGTGGTAAGGGGACATTTGCAGCCCCAGCAGTGCAATGGGGTCAACTCAGGTGGCAGGTGCAAGACTAAGGCAATTAGGACTGAGGACTTAAAAAACTGTGGGCACAATCCTAACCTGGAGTTAGGCTGGTACAGATAGGCAAGCAAAGTTTGGCCAGCACAAGGGCCACCATAAAACACATTTGGACTACTCTCGGAGTCTGGGAGGATTGCGTACATCTGTGTGCTGGCCTCTCTGACTCCGAGAGTGGTCCAAACATATTTTATGGGGGCCATTGTGCTGGCCAAACTTTTCTGGCCTAACTGTGCTGGCCTAACTCCAGGTTAGGATTGCGCCCTATATCTGCTATTCCAGCCCCTCTGGAATAATCCTTTTTCCCCGATGATTGAGGGCACAATCCTAACCTGGAGTTAGGCTGGCACAGTTAGGCCAGTAAAGTTTAGGCTGTGCCAGTTAGGCTGGCACAAGGGCAGGGGCGGTTCTAGTCAAAGGGCGCCCATGGCGCCCAATCAGAACGCGCCCCATGGGGGCACGCAATGTCATGATGTTGTGACGTCATGACATGGCGCCGTGCGATGCCCCGCCCCCACTCTAAGAGGCGGGGGATGGGGTGCCGCGTGCCGCCGCGTTCTGCTAGCTGCCGCTGGCCTTAAAGAGCCAGCGGGAGCTAGGAAAAGGGGGCGCCAGGTGGCGCCGCATTCTCCTCACTCCGGCTGGCTCTTTAATGCCAGCCGGAGCGAGGAGAACACGGCGAAGGGCCTGGGCAGCGGTGGGCCGGGCCGGGCCACAGGTGCCATTTTGGGGGCATGGTGCCCCATGGTTACGGCGCCCACTCCCAAGATGGCGCCCATGGCTCGTGCCCCCTAGCACCCCCTAGATCCGTGACTGTACAAGGGCCCACGTAAAGTATGTTTGGACTATTCTTGGAGTCAGGGAGGATTGTACACACCTGCGTGCTGGCCTCTTGACTCAGAGAGCGGTCCAAACATATTTTACGGTGTTCCTTGTGCCGGCCAAACTTTGCTGGCCTAACGGTGCCAGCTTAACTCCAAGTTAGGATTGCGCTCTGTCACCTCTAATTGTGTGCAGATTGGGCCCAAACTGGATACTTTTCCAAAGGCCTTTAATTTTGTTGGAAAAATGCCCCCACTCCACCAAATATATAAATTTGTTCTTATTGTAGGTACAGTACAGCTGTTGGATTTAAAAAGAATTGCTATCCATCAGGCACGATGCTGGCTCTTGCATTCAGCTACAGCAACTTCGCTTTGGAAGCAAGACCGGGCCATCTGCTCAGAAGGAAATCAATACAGGATGGATTTACTAGGCAGAAATGGATCCAGAATGACTTCGTCAGTCGAGGAACAAAACATTTCCCAATGTTCCCATGTAGAAATGCCACCAGGTTTTTCCACATCCCAGAGTAAGCCCCCAATCTTCTGAAATAATTTCTCAGAGAACAAATGAATAGAACATTCTGAGAAGGTACAGTTTGTCTGAGAAATACACATTCCCCCAACTGAAACTTTGTATGGCCATTCCGGTTTGTGTGTGTGTGTTTTTTTCGCAAGAGAAAATAAAGTGCAGCCAATGCCATCCTGCCTGTTTCCTTGCCTCCCCATGCACAACACATCCTAACCAACACATGGGTTGTCAGGCATCCAGGCTTGAGTGCAATCCTAACCTGGAGTTAGGCCGGCACAGTTAGGCCAGCAAAGTTGGGCTGTCACAAGGGCCACCGTAAAGTGTGTTTGGACCACGGAGTCAGGGGGAGTCAGGGGGGATGGCGCACGACTGTGTGCTGGCCTCTCTCGCCAAGAGTAGCCCAAGAATACTTTACAGCAGTGGTGGGATTCAGGGGGCTCGCCCAGGTTCTATAGAACCGGTTGTTAAATGGCCGGGCCCCGCCTACCCGCTTACCTCGGCTGGCTTTGGGTTTTTCTTTGGCTCCGGCTATGATGTCATAGAACCGGTTGTTAATTTATTTGAATCCCACCACTGCTTTACGGTGTCCCTTGTGCTGGCCAAACTTTGCTGGCTTCTGTGCCAGCCCAACTCCAGGTTAGGACTGTGCTCTTAAATGCTTCTAAGAGGCAAATTTCAGGCCATTTGGAGGCAGAGCCAGATGGGATGAGCCTGTGAGCTGCTGCTTCACTCGCCCCATTGGCTTAAAGACCATGGAGATCCTGACTACAGTCTGGGGCCCATTGGCTTAAGGCCGGTCCTGACCTGCTGCCAGGAAAGGAGATAGTGCAAATATAGTCCATTGTGGGCTATAGGCCATGATGGGTGATGCAACCTCCTTACGTTAGTAGTAGGCTACTTCAGAATGCCAAAAACAAAGGAGTGGCAACAGGATGCAGGCATCTGGTTGTCTTGTGTGCTCCCTGAGGCATCTGGTGGGCCACTGTGCGATTCAGGAAGCTGGACTAGATGAGCCTTGGCCTGATCCAGTCGGGCTGTTTCTATGAGTACATCTCCAAAAAAGGAGTGTCTGGTTCTGGTGTTGTCAAGTGCTGTGGAGAATCTTGACTAGCCACCAGTGTGTTTACCTCAGAATTTACCTCAGAATGCCAGGTGCAAGGAAGTGGCAACAGAATGCAGGCATCTGGTTGTCTTGTGTCCTCCCTGAGGCATCTGGTGGGCTACTGTGAGATACAGGAAGCTGGACTGGATGGGCCTTTGGCCTGATCCAGAGGGGCTCTTCTTATGTTCTTATCCATCAAGGATGTTGTCATTGTAGACAACCTGCATTGGCAGAGGGTTGGCCCTGATGGTCTTGTAGGTCCCTTCCAAGTGAATGACTCTATAACTCATGGATACAAAGCACTGTAGGTGGCACAACAGGCCTGTGCTTGCCCACAGAAACAGAAACTTATGTGTTCATTTGTGCAGAAGGAAAACCCAGCAGGGAAAGGAATGCAATTATGCAAACAGCAGCTACTAGATGAGCAGTTCAAAGGCCAAGATGGGAAGCTGGTCAGTATTTATATATACTCTGTCTTTAAAGGCCGTTTCACCAGAAAGCAGTTGCTGGCATTTGCTGTTGTTGTTTTAATCAGCACAATCAGGGTAAATATCAAAGGCCTGTGGAATACATAAGAAATACTGCATTAAAAAAAATCATTCCACTGGGAATGCAATGAACGCCTCACGCACGCAATCAATCAGAGGCAAAGCACATGGAGAACTTCCCAGAGAGGGTGCCATAGTCTGTGACATCTAGAGAAAGGAGAATCTGAATCATTGAGTTGGAAGGGACCTACAAGGTCATCTAGTCCAACCCCCTGCCTGTAGCAGGAAATCCTCCTACAGCATCTCCAGCAGGTGCCTGTTGAGCCTCTGCTTGAAGGTTTCCAGTGAGAGAGAATCCACCACCTCCCTTGGCTGACTACTCCACTGTCAAATCGCCCTTATCATCAAGAAATTATTCCTGAATGTCCAACCAGAATCTCCTCTCTTGCAGTTTGTACCCACTGGACCTAGTTTTACTATCAAAGGCAGATGGGAACAAATTGTCCCTTCTTCCTTGTGACAGCCCTTCAGATATTTGAAGAGTGCTGTCATATCCTCGCTCAGCCTTCTCTTCTCCAAGCTAAACATACCAAGTTCCCTCCACCTTTCCTCTTAGGACTTGTTTTCCAGCCCCCTGAGCATCTTCGTTGCTCTTCTCTGAACCTGCTCCAGTTTGGCTGCATCCTTCTTGAACTGAGGTGCCCAGAACTGAACACAGCACTCCAGGTGAGGTCGCACCAATGCAGGGTAAAATGGAACCACAACTTCCCCATTCAGAATCCCCCCATTCAGGCTTGGAAAAATGGATCCGGGTGAACAGAGCTTACCATTCCACCAGAGAGATTCAGGCAGTGGTGTCACCTACTCCCCAGTAGACGGTTCGCTGGGCGGGAGTAGGGAGTGATTGACAGTCCGTCGATTCACTTCCGGTTTCTTCGCGCGCCCCGCGCGGCTTTCCCTCGCCTCGGAGCGGGCGCCTGCTCGCCCAGGCACCCGGCGCGCCCCCCACCCATCCCCCAAGGCGAGCAGGCACCCCCTCCGAGGCGAGGGAAAGCCGCGCGGGGCGCGCGAAGAAACCGGAAGTGAATCGACGGACTGTCTATCACTCCCTACTCCCGCCAGCGAACCGTCTACTGGGGAGTAGGTGACACCACTGGATTCAGGGCGCAATCCTAAGCAGTGCCGGACTGGCGAGGCCGACGGGCCAGCGCCAACTCCTAGCGCTACTTAGGAGAGGCTGCAGCCTCCCTGCGGCAAGGGAGCATTTGCAAGGGAGCTTTACGGTGTTCCTTGTGCCATCCAAACTTTGCTGGCCTTACTGTGCTGGCCTAACTCCAGGTTAGGATTGTGCTGTCAAGGTAATATTAAAATGGAGAAGCAAATGCCACTTCAGGGAAAGATGAGTTTTTCAATTCAATGGTCCCTTGATTAGCAATGGATGTTTGCCTGTTACGTGCCTCTTTTCCCCTTTAATGCAATCTCCTCTCTTTAAAACTGTATCTTTTAAAAATGTATCAATTTGAGTCTTTCCACCCCATCATTATGATGAATAGATGTGTAGCCCATATCCGCCGCAATCCTTAATTTTAATGACTCCTCATTAGCGATATAAATCTAATCTTAGACTGGCAAGCACCAGCACATGTATTATAAATATGTGTTCTCACGAAGGCCAGAGTTCACCCCATTGGTTTTACAGTGTGTCCCCTTCTCTTGTACACCCACTGATTATGGGATGGCCTTAGAGCTCAGACCACTCCGTCTAAGAGCGCAATCCTAACCTGGGGATAGTCCGGCCCAGTTAGATCAGCAAAGTTTGGCCAGCACCAGGGACACCGTAAAGTGTGTTTGGACCACTCTTGGAGTCAGAGGCCAGCATACGTACGCGCGCCATCCTCCCTGACTCCGAGAGTGGCCCAAACACACTTTACAGTGTCCCTGGCAACTTTATGTTGCCCTTGTGCTGGTCAAACTTTGCTGGTCTAAATGTGCCGGCCAAACTCCAGGTTAGGATTCTGCTCTTACAGCTATAGCTGGGTCAACCTTTGGAGAAAGCTTCAAGGTTGACTGTTGGTCCCCAATTTAGGAGATATTGCGATGGAGGCCTCCCCATGTCTGATTCAGTGTAGTTGAGCACTGATAAAAGCATGTTATTGATGCAGGAGAACCCCCCCCCCGTGATTCTCTTGGAAACCACTATGCTTCCTTCCCCTGGCTGCGAGCACACAGCTCAGCCACGCTGCAACCGCCATGCTTTGCCTCCCTGGCTGCGAGCCCGCAGCCTAGCTAAGCTAAACAATAAACTCTGAAAGACTAAGCCTTGGCGAGAATCGAACTCATGCCTGAGACATCCCTGGATCCCCCGCTGACCATTTTCGATCCTTTACAAAAAACGGGGACCCTGGATTCGAACTCGCGCCGCTGCCGCCACAGCCCCAGCCGGCCGGCTCGAGCACTTGAGCCGGCAATCAAAGGATTAAAACACCTCTTCACCTGCGATTTAACCCCGGCACACGCCTTATACAAACTATTAACCGCAAGTCAAGAAGCCGGCCAGGAGTTCAGTCCAGGATGACGAGCAACCACCTGAGGAACCCCAACCACGTGAGCCGACGGAACTGTCAAAACCCCGAGCCGTTCCTCGAAAGCACCGCTTACCGGCTGTCAAAGTCAGAGGCAGCCAGGTCTTTCCCCGGGATCCCTGGCCACGTGGTTCGAGTGAACTGTCAAACCCTCGAACTGTCAAAGTCTCCCCTTAAAGAGGAGGCTGAGTTTATGAACGGGGTTTTATGAATGAAAACTGTGTTTTTGTGAATGGGGGGGTGCATTTTGTGAATAGAGAACGTGCTTTCTGAGGGAGAACTGTCAAGTCGGGCTTCGTGCTTGTGCAGACTGTGTAGGGGACGACACACCACAGCCATCGAGTCAGATCCTTGGGTCACGTCGTTGGCGCCAACACCTTCAGTCTCAGCCAAAGACATTTGCATGATATCTTGATTACGAAATGCTCTTCTTGTCTTGTAAAATGTGTGATTGCCTTTTGCCCTTCCCTGACCCCATGCCTTTGTCCCATGCCAATCAAACTCAATCAAGCCCCCTGAAACCAAATCAAACCCCTTTGTCCCTGGTGTCCAAGCAATCCTCCACTTCCCCCATTTTTTGTGGTTTCAAGATTAGCCAACTCCTCAGGGCGCCGCTGACCCCTCGGGGGGAGAGGGCATGACCTGTGGAGTTCCTCAAACCCCTTGGGACCAATCGAAAGTCCCAAAACCCCCGGTAGCCAATAATCAAAGTAGGAATAGATAAATGACTTCGATTGGTTCTTTAATTTTCCTCCTTGTTTGCATATATGAATGTATAAAGATACCTGTTTCTTTCAATTTGGCACGCAATTAGGGTGCCCTTTTGCACACACGATTTGCGACCTGTTGCATCTTTATTGCAATAAATATCTTTTCTGGAATCACCATCGAAGTCCAGCTGGCATTCTTTTCGTTGACGTTAAACTTGGTAAGCTATAGCAAGGGTCCCGTGGGAGGATCGGTGGGCTTGAAAGTTTTGCAGAACTCAGCAGGAATGGGGAATGCACGCTGGGAAAAACGGACCTCTCAATCTTAGGGAGCCCGGTCTCACCGCTTAAAGAGAGAGGGACTTAGAGAAATCACCTCCTAGGCTTGTTTTCCTCCCACATCATTATCAACCCCAGGTATTCACATCTTTTCCATATCTCTGACAGCACAATCCTAACCTGGAGTTAGGCCAGCACGGTTAGGCCAGCAAAGTTCGGCTGGCACAAGGGACCCCGTAAAGTATGTTTGGACCACTTGCGGAGTCAGAGAGGCCAGCACACAGACATGCGCCATCCTTCCTGGATCTGTGGGTGGTCCAAACGCACTTTACGGTATCCCTTGTGCTGGCCTAACTGTGCTGGCCTAACTCCAGGTTAGGATTGTGCCCTGAGTAAAGTATCTTGTTCCATGCACTCCAACTGCACTGATTTACCCAGGACAGCCCCAAATTTATTGGTTTTTTTTTATCACTATCTCTATTTTGTCCCTGTTTGTCTTTAACTCCAATGACTTGTTGGTGATGATATCACTACCAACTGCTTCTGGGAGGCCCATTTCAGGCCATTTGGAAGCAGGGCCAGGTGGGACAGCCCAAGCAGCAGCTGCTCCATTCACCCCACTGGATTACAGCCCATGGAGATCCTTGCTGCTGCAGCAAGCAATCTACTTGCCACACTAGTATGCTCCTCCCCCCCCCGCCAAAAAAAAAAGCACAGGGCCCAATGTAACAGTATAGGCCACATTGGCTGAAGACCAGCCCATAATGCTAGTGGCAAGAGCTACCATTCCTCAGGGTTCAATTCCCTCCTTCACTGTTTCATAAAATCATGGAAAGTGCCTACAAGGTCATCTAGTCCAACCCCCTGCCTGTAGCAGGAAATCCTCCTACAGCATCTCCAGCAGGTGCCTGTTGAGCTTCTGCTTGAAGGTCTCCAGTTTCCGAAAATTCCATTGTGGCATGGGGAGTGGAGACATTATTTCTCACTTCTGCATATGTGCATGCACCATGAAGTGCGCAGTCTGTCGTTTCATGCAAGGCAGCACCATAAGCTTGTTTTGAAATGCAGATAATCTATTACTGGAGAATTGTACTGCATTGTTCCATTATATCCTGAGCTGCAAAACTCAGTGCCCTCTTGACTTTTAAATGGATAAGAAATAAGTGATGACTAAGTCAATTAACCCAGCCTACGGAAGCCCTTCAGCAACCTGGGCTCACATCACGTAGATGCTGTTGTGAAAATGGGAGTGGATCTATGCGTGTGTGTTTTCAGCTGTGATACATAGGAAGTTCTGCTGTTCTGTTATTTCATACAGCACACAGATCTTAGTGATGGTGGAAGACTTCTAGGTAATTAGGATAGAATCAGCAAAATGTCCAGCTCTCATTAGGACACTTCATTTGTCAGAGACATATCTATTAAGGTAATTTGCTCATACTCGAAGCAAATGGGATGTTCCACCCAACATTCAGCTGCTTGCCAACCAAGTGGAATGTCCAATCCCTTCTCTCTTAATCACCTCTGCATTCAAACGGGATTTTGCTTCCTAATTTTTTAAGAAGCATTCTTCAAGCACCTTCCTATCCAAATAGATCCCTCTTGCGTCAGCCAGAAGGAGCGGTGTTGGGGAAGCAGAGACTGCATTTGCCCCAGCTCCAAGATGAAATTATCCTGTTCATTGAGGCACAGGTGGAGCTTTTTCCTAACTTGATTTGGTCATTAAAAATCCTCTATCCGCTTCAATACTTCCTCCCCGAGGCCCTGATCAGCACTCTCTTCTCCAGTGATTAGAATGCAGCCGATTGGCCTTCTGAACTTATTACAACCCTTTTTTTCTAATGATCTCATAATGACTGCCAGCCTAAGCCTAGCAACCTGACAGATAATGATGTCAATTATGCAAAACAGAAATGATGGCTTCAGACCTAATAGACTCTGTTTGCTGCTGGGGAAAGGGAAGGAGGAGGGAAGAAAGAGAGGAGTGTTTATTTATAGTTTCACTTATTAGCTCCGTCATCTTTTTAGAACATTGGCGGAGGGCAATAGACCAAGGAAGGAAGACGGGAGAAAAAAAAGACAATGCAGTAGGAGAAACCAGGTTTATAAGGAAGGTTGTGTTGATGCTGCAAAGGCCTACGTGGGGACAATCCACCAAGTGACACGCCTGTAAAAGGAATGCCTCTTTTCATCAGGTTCTATGAGAGTAGACAGAAGCAAACAGAGCACACTTCTGTGTAAGCCTGTCAGAGAGGTCTTCTCAAGCCAGAGAGGACTTCCCAGCAGAGAGGCCTTCGCAAGCCAGAACAAAACTGTAGGCAGGGCCAAGTGTGGGCCAGTTTGGACCATATTTTGTAACACTGCTTGGCCCCAGGTGATAAAAAACAATATCTGCTTACAACCTGGGTCAGTGGTTCCCAAACTTACCAGAGTCATGGCTCTTACAGTGCAATCCTATACTGGAGTTAGGCTGGCATAAACTAAGCCAGCAAAGTTTGGCCAGCACAAGGGCCACCATAAAGCATGTTTGGACCACTTTCGGAGTCTGGGAGGATGGCTCATGCCTGTGTGCTGGCCTCTCTGACTCTGAGAGTGGTCCAAACATACTTTACCATGTCCCTTGCACTGGCCAAACTTTGCTGGTTTAGCTTATGCCTGCCTAACTCACTTTAGGATTGCAACCTTAATCATCTCTGCATGATTCCCAGCTCAGCTGGGAGCTGCCATCTTGGATTTTGCAAACTGCTGGTCTACTCTGTTTAAGCACTAGAAATCCCTCTCTGTGTGGTCCAATTTTTACACACCTTCAAGCATCTATTCAAAGGGGCTAGAAACTTGGGAGAGATAACAAAAATCACAGGACATACATTTCCAGTAGAAACTACATTTTCCAAGATGGGAACTACGTTTCCACAGGTTTCTACTGACACTAGACAGTACCACCAGTGGTCCTGGCTTAAGGTCAAAAAGGTCAAAGAAAGACCCAGTCCCATCTCAATCTGGATCATACCTGCATTGGCTAAAATGGGAGCTTTCCCCCCTGGGGCAAATATTATGCATGAAGTGTTTGGATACAGGTGGGATTGTGGTGGAGGTAGATGTGAAGTCTATTAATTCTGTCATAGTCGAGTTCTGCATTACTGTCTCTCCATGTATGTTATCTGCAGGAATGAAAACAAGCACATTGGGGCCAATGACATAATGCAAGTCATATCTCGTTTGGCCCTAAGGCATCACACTATGTTTTGGCCTGTCATTTTACATGCAGGTGAAGCTCTATTGTGTCCAGGGGAGAACAGATTGTAGGGCAATTTAATTATATTTTGGCAATCTATCTTCAACCTAAAGAACAGATCTCTCATTGGACTTTTACCCAGAGCAGGACAGACTACTGCAGAGTCAGTGACTATAGCATGCAGCAAATGGAGTGGATCTTGCAACATGTATAATTGGGGGGGGGGCTGGACTTGGACATAAATTCTTGGCATGAAGTTATCGCCAGATGGTCCCTACACTTGTGGCGCTACCATTTTGTGGGAGTGGGCAAAAAACCCGGGCTCAGCTCTGCTGGGGTAGGAGGAGGGTAGAGACGAGATGGCTTGCCTTGCAAAGAGGCAAGCGGTGTCACCCCCGCGGGGTGTCCTGGGCCCCCCCGCCGGCCGCAGGCACTTACCTGAGGTCACAAGGGGGCGAAGACCATCAGGATCGGGGCCCTGGGGGGTCCGAAGCAGCCACCGGGACACAGGGGGACAAGAGAAGAAGGGTCCTCGCCCACGCCCCGCCTGGGGAAGAGCAGCAGGGAGCTCAAGGGGCCTTCCCCGCCCCCTCCCGGGGGGCGTCAGGGATGAGCAGCCCACCCGGAGTCAGGGCAGAGGTGGACTGGCACCCCTTCCCCCAGAAAGAGGGGGGGACGAACCAGGGAAGCTCAGGAGAGCTGGCCCCAAGCCCTGTAGGCCTGAAGCCTAACGGGCGGGGCCAGGGAAGCCTTAGGGAAGCCCCTTTGAACAGACCCAGCCTCTATCAAGCCCAAGGCCCCACACCTGGCCTGAAGGCTGCATTAGTAGACAGCCCCAGGGCACGCCCACAGGAAGGGGAAGGGCCTGCTTCCGGGGCTCCAGGCCTCATAAGAGGTTTGGACAGGCCAGAGAGCGGTCGCTCTTGGGCACGGGACGGAGGTCCAGTAGCCGAAGGGGCCACGGGGATTGGCCATCCTCCTCCCCTTCTTGCCTCAGACAGAGGAATCACTGGAGGCCGATCCAAAGGCCTTGTTAGACAGGAACCGGACCCCTTGTTGGAAGCTGTAAGAGCGCGGCGCCCAGGGCGCTCCCCCATAGGAAGGGGGCTGCTCTGCCCTCCCACACCTTACTTAGAGGTGCGTCCAGGCCCGACGGGTGGGCTCCAAGGAACCCAGGCTGCTGCCCTGTTGAACATCGGCCTGCCTGAGGAACGGGACGCCGAGCCCCACAGGAGGTCCAACCAGAGCGAGGCCCCCCAAAGTGGCCCTCGCCGCCGGTCCTCGTAGCCTACTGAGGGGCTGAGCAAGAGAGACCCTCAGAGGGGCCCGTGACGCAACGCGGCCCCTTTAAATGCAGCACTGATGAATGTAAAGTGTCTGACTCGAATAAAAGCCTTGCCTAGGACAACTGCGTCTCCTGCCTGTTTATCGAAGCGCAACCATCACCAGGAGCGTCAACGGAAGTACGCCCACCATCGGCAGGTACTGTCCTTCCCCCCCGCAGACGCCCCGATGGAGACGACGACCACAAGCGGTTTTGTCCCTTCCACCTTCCCCTGCCATTGTACGACTCCAAAATGGAGACTGGCATGATGTGGGGGTGGATTAGAGCAACGCATGGGGGCAGGGAAACAGCAGAGGGGGCAGACCTCCTCCTCCTCCTCTGTCTCTGAGCGGCCCATTGGCTGGGTCCACAACTGAACATAAGCACATAAGAAGACCCCCATTGGATCAGGCAAATGGCCCTTCTAGTCCAGCTTCCTGTATCTCACAGTGGCCCACCAGGTGCCTCAGGGAGCACACGAGACAACAAGATGCCTGCATCCTCTGGCCACTCCCCTGCATCTGGCATTCTGAAGTAGCCTACATCTAATGTAAGGAGGTTGCACCACCCATAATGATCTATAGCCCACAATGGATGTTTCCTCCAGAAATCTGTCCGATCCCTTTTTAAAGGCATTTAGGCCAGATGGCATCACCCCCTCCTGTGGCAAGGAGTTCCACAGTTTAATTACCTGCTGAGTAAAAAGTATTTCATTTTATCTGTTCTAACTCTACCAGCACTCAATTTTAGTAGATGTCCCCTGGTTCTGATGTTGTGAGAGAGGGAAAAGAACATCTCTCTATCCATTCTATCCATCCCATGCATAATTTTGTATGTCTCAATCATGTCCCTCCTCAGGCGCCTGGGTCCCTAGTTTCATTCATACAATGTCGGAAACATTTCAATGGGGAGTTACTTAAGACACAAGAAATGAAGGTAGCAGAACTAGATATACGTTAAGAGGAATTATATAATTGCCTGAATTTTTGCAGTTTATGTTGGTTTGACATGTCTGGCAGGCCACAATGCATATATGGGCTCATTAACAACACACCATTTGCGTGGGGCATTAATGGTCTTTGGGGAAAGGGCCTAACGTCAGCAAAGCATTTTTCAGAACTCCACCGGAAGTGGTGATGGCGACTCTATTTTCACCATCGGAAGCGCAAAGTAGACTTTCTCCCTCTTATCTCAAGGAGATCAACTCAGCTCCAATGTTGCACGTAGGCTAGCAACAGGTGCATTTAGAGTTGAGGCAGCACTACAGCCAAGCATATACTGGCATTGCAGAGAGCAGCTCCTTCCGGCTACATCACAAAGATTGCAAAGTTAATTGGGCAAGGAGGGCAAGGAGTGCTGTGTCAAGGTGGAACCACAGAAATTAGAAATGGAAAAAGAAATTAGTCAGATGCCTCATTTATTCCGTAAACAACATGTCCTTTCCTTAAGTCTTAAGGAGAGCTCCTCTTGCCGCACTTGAAGGGTGATGGGTTTTCCATCTCTGATGAGTGGTTCGCCATCCCCACTGCATTACACTGAAGCTTGCACTCCTGTCATCAGCAACAATGCTTAGGGTCATTTCCACTATCTGATTCTCCAAGTCTACCACTTTAGTACATGCAATGACTGGCAGACATTCAACAGGGGCAGCTTTCTCCATTGCTGATTCTCTGTAACAGAGTCCTGACAAAAAAAACAACAACAAGCTGGCAACCCTAGGAATCAGGCATAGAGGTGCTGACCAATTTTTCTACAACAGAGTAGTGGTGTAGTCAGAATTTCAGCCAGTGCAGATTTTCACACCCATGCATGACAACCTGCTGAAATTCTCTTGCGTACACAGATATGTCTGCCCCAGGGCACAATCCTAACCTGAGTTAAGGCGGCATAAACTAAGCCAGCAAAGTCTGGCCAGCACAAGGGACACCGTAAAGTAGGTTTGGACCACTCTCGGAGTCAGAGAGGCCAGCACACAGACGTGAGCCATCCTCCCTGACTCCGAGAGCAGTCCTAACTCCTTTTATGGTGGCCAAACTTTGCTGCCTTAGTTTATGCCGGTCTAACTCCGGTTTTGGATTGTGCTCCCATTCACATGCAATGTACCTATGTCCTTATGCATCTCACAGCGCAATCCTAAAAGGTGTGCAGTGTCAATGCAACAGTGTTGCGTCGACACTAAAGCAATGGGACCGATCTCATTTGATTATTTCATTAAGGGCGCAATCCTAACATGGAGTTCGGCTGGCACAGTTAGGCCAGCAAAATTTGGCTGGCACAAAGACCACTGTGAAGTGTGTTTCAACCACTCTCAGAGTTACAAAGGAAGGCACATGTCTGTGTGCTGGCCTCTCTGAATCTGAGAGTGGTCCAAACATTATGGTGTCCCTTGTGCTGGCCAAACTTTGCTGGCGTAACTGTGCTGGCCTAACTCCAGGTTAGGATTGTGCTCTAAACTGCTTAAAATTGTATGGACCCCTAAACACTTGGGGCAGCCATGGGATCTGCAAATTGAGAAGGGGAACGCTGGGCGGGACTTACACATGATTGGCAGCCCGTCCGCAGCGTTCCGCGGCTGCCCTGGCCTGGGGGGGGGCTCCTGCTCGCCGCGGAGGACGGGTGGGGGGCGCGCTGG
>JAJKFI010021045.1:18652-41436 GCA_029204185.1 Lerista edwardsae | reverse complement strand
TAGATAGATAGATAGATAGATAGATAGATAGATAGATAGATAGATAGTAATTTATTGGCCAAGTATATAAACTATACCTGGGATTTGGTGCGGCCACCGGCTACTTACATACAATACAAAACACACATGATAAACAATAAATACACCAAACAAATAAAAGCACACTTCAAGATAAACCATTGCCTCAACACCAAGTCGCCTTCCCATAATTACAGATTCAGCAGTTTGATGGCACAAGGAAAAAAACTGTTTTTGTGCCTCGATGTTTTAGTATACAGAGTCTTATATCGACGGCCAGAAGGGAGAAGATTGAACAAATTATGGCCTGGGTGCAGAGGATCTGCAGCAATCTTTTTTGCTCGCTTTTTAACTCGAGCAGTGTACAGATCTATTGAGGGCAGGTGAGTTCTGATTATTTTACCAGCAGTTGTAACAGTCCTCTGGAGCCTTTGCTTATCCAGTTTGGTTGCCGAACCAAACCAAACAGTTATGGAATTACAGAGGACAGATTCGATAATTCCTCTGTAAAATTGGACAAGCAGCTCTCGAGGCAGATTAAATTTCCGAAGTTGACGCAGGAAATACAATCGCTGATGAGCTTTTTTAATAATACTCTTAATATTAGTTGACTCTTAATATTAGTTGATTAATAATACTCTTAATATTAGTATAGGACTGTAGCCTACTTCTGCTACTATATTCTGGCTTCCATAACTGCTAACCTTACAGCACAAGCCTAAGCAAGTAGACTCAGAAGTATGTCTCATTATATTTAATGGGGCTTACTCCCAGGAAAGTAAGTATAGGATTGCAGCCGCAGTGTGTGTGTGTTTTTTGCTTGAGAACCAGGGTAACAAATTTGTCTGTGCATTTGGCTTTAGATTTAATTATGAGCTTCGAGGATGACTGTTATCCATTCTCTGCCCCTAGGAGCCTGCTGCAAATTAATGTCAATGGGACAGAGAAGGAACGTAAAGCCCTCCTGAGTGCAGAGCCACTTCAATAAAGACTGAGCCTTCAAGGGCTGCCCTCGTTCTTGCAGTTGGTACATGGAACACCTATTCATGTCAAAAAGAGCGGCACACAATCCATGTGTGTCCATGACAATCCATGACAGTCCATGATACTCAGATACCAGTATTATGAGGACTAAGATTATGCACAGATGGTCTAAGAAATGGAGTGTCATCAGCGATGGGATTCACAGATTGACAAGGGGAACGCTGGGCGGGACTAACGCGGGGCTTCCGCGTGATTGGCTGCCCGTCCGCAGCGTTCCGCAGCTGTCCTGGCCTCGGGGGGGGGCTGCCCCCGGTTAGCGCGCCCCACCGCTGCTTGCCTAGGCACTCGGCGCAACCCTCACCTGTCCCCTGCGGCAAGCGGGAGCCCCCCCCCAAGGCCAGAACAGCTGTGGAACGCTGCAGACGGGCTGCCACTCAAGCGGAAGTCCCGCCTAAGTCCCACCCAGCATTCCCCTTGTCAATTTGTGAATCCCATCGCTGAGTGTCATGTGAAATTGCAAGGCTTGCTTTAAAAAAAATGGAACAGTGGTTCTCAAACTTTTTAGACCGGGGCCCACTTTTTAGAATGGTACTCACGTTGGGACACACAGGAAGTGATGTCATTAACCTGGAAGTGATGTTGTGGCAGCAAGTGACATCATCAAGCAGGAAGTGACATCATTGTGACATAATCAAATGACATTCCTGAAATGCAAACTGGCATTCTTGGACTGTAGCAGTTGCACAACCATGAAACATCCCTGACAGAAAGCAAGACTAGGACAAAATATTATGGAAAAGCATCAGACCAAAAAGCAATTTTTTTAAAAAATAATAATAACTCTCACTTGAAAATTCAAACACTCACAAAAGGATATAGCAGGAGTCAGATCTGTAAGGCTGCCCCCAGCTTTCTTCGACCCACCTGACATCAGGTCCCAACCCACCCAGTGGGTCCTGACCCACAGTTTGAGAAACACCGGAATAGAATATTAAAGTAAGATATGAAGTAGGCAATGCTATGAAGCAGAAAGAATCATGTCTATTACTTTAGAATTGTAACCTCTTTTTCTTCTTCTTATAGAAGCTGTATTAAAAAGAAGGTTCTTCCTTGCTGTCATTTTTTCCCAAGGGAGACTAACAGAAGCATTTGGCTTATGATTTTGACTTAGGCTTCATTCCCACAAAAAGAAGGTGATCCCCTTGATTGGAAGAATCCTTGGTTGAAAGAATCACATAGCATCTGAACGTCCCTTCATACCAAACAAAATTCTCTGTGATGTGCAAAACAGCAAAAATATATTGCAAATAAAACCCAGTAGATGTTCAAGCTCTTAGTCAACGTTTCGCAACACAATTTGCTCGTTGAGATATGGCAAGCCAGTCCAATTTTAATCAAAAGCAGGGATACGTTTATTGATTAATTCCCTACTACAAAGTCAACAGAATAATCCATACCCCCAAGTGTCTGAATCGGGACTAATCTTTGAGAGATTGTTATTCCGGTTTGGGTAGCTAACCTTGTCACACGCATGGTTGGAATTTACATAGCTAGTCCTGGCTACACGTCTTTGAGATGTCCGTCTTCCAATGGTCCTCTAATTGAGTCTCCTATTTATACTATTGTGCACTCAAGACTAGTATGGAAGGCTGTTACACCTTGGCTGTCATCCAGGATTATAATGGTCTATCCATATGTAGGGGGCTTGAAATTGTCCTAAACATCAGTGCATAATTACCTGCTACCTCTTGGTGGGAGTAATTGGGTTTTCTTATCTGCGCATAAATTCCTCAAAAAGGTCATTCCAAGGTCTTCATTAGATAACGGAGCCTGTGTTGCTGTCATTTCTGTCTTCGGAGTGTCAGGGGGAAAAATTGAAACTACTTGTGCGAATGCTACAGCATGCATCCTGGGATGTCAGGGATTCATTGGCCACTCAGTTTGTTCCCTCTCAGATGGGAAGCAGTCAGAGATACAGAACATTCAGGAACACCTTCATGTTGAAAACTAAATACTGTTATCTTCTTGGGTTCCAACATGGGTACCTGAAACCGTGGATACTGGGGATGCCTTTTTAAAAGATAGGAAAACATCAATGGTTTTGCTGCAACAAGGTGAAAAAAAGAGATTTGTTTAATGTTCCCCTATCTTTTTAATAGGGAGGTGGTGGCGCAGTGGGTTAAACCGCTGCTCTGGGCTTTCCGACCGGAAGGTTGGGAATTCAAGACTGCGCGACCGAGTGAGCTCCCGTTGCTTGTCCCAGCTCCTGCCAACCTAGCAGTTCGAAAGCACCTCAATGCAAGTACATAAATAGGGACCACTTCGGTGGGAAGGTAACGGCATTCCGTGCGCTACGGCGTAGTGTCACGCCGGCCACATGACCACGGAAGCTTGTCCTTGGACAAAACGCTGGCTCTACAGGCTTTGAAAGGGAGATGAGCACTGCCCCCTACAGTCGGTCACGACTAGACCATTCGGTCATGGGAAAACCTTTACCTTTACCTTTATCTTTTTAATAGGCATCCCAGCACCCATGGTATCTGTGGAGAACTGAGGGCGCAATCCTAACCTGATGTTGCTCCTGTGCAGCACTCTTGCGCCAGACCAGCACTGTCATAAATGTGCCGTAAGGTGTGCCTATGCCACAAATCAGCTGCTGGGCTGGCGCAAGCACTGCACTGGCACACAGGTGCTGCTGTGCCCATCAGCTGCGCCGGTTGAGCACAGGTGTAGCTCTACTAGGACAAGGTTATGGCAAGGGCCTGCCTAGGGCCTGCCAGAGGTGTAACAGGGTGGTTCTGTGGGAAGAGATGGGACATGACCTTTGGGCCATATCCAAAGCCCCATCCCTGGGCTGGCTGGCCCCGATTTGGGCTGTTCCTGGCCATGTGGACCTGCACCTGCTATTTTGCTGGCGCAGATCTGAGCAGCCCCATAGGGATGGCTGGGCCGTACCCAGTGATGACTACAGTGATGTCATGCAGGGGGAACGCAGGGGAACTCAGTTCCACTAGTTAAAATTAGGGCTGACTCCGCCCACTTCAGTCTCCCTCCTCCCCCCTCCCAATTCCTCTGCAAAGAGCTTTTCTTCTTGGTTGGCCGGCACTCAGAGAGTTAAAGGGAGTGACTCCGGATTTCTAGGGGGGTGAAGGCAGTGATGTCATTCAGGGGGAACGGACCAGAATGGGCTCCGTGGCTGGTTCCGGGTTCCCGACAAGTGCCAATCAAAAGTGAGTTCCTGTTCCTAAATCATTTGAATGACACCACTGGGCGTACCCCGGGGCAAGGGGGAAACATCCCCTTGCCCCATGCTGAGCCGTTTCTGCCTCCTAACATGCTTAGCATATAGCCCACCTGGGCCAGCCTGGCTATTCTAGCGCAGGTGAGGATTGGACTCCGAGAGTGGTCCAAACATACTTTACGGTGTCCCTTGTGCTGGCCAAACTTTGCTGGCCTAACTGTGCCGGCTTAACTCAAGGCTAGGATGGCGCTGCCCGAGACATCCATACTCTCTCTGCAACGTTCCCCCTCCTGGGGGGTCCCCCCAGCTCCCATGAATCCAATGAGGGGTGGGTGGGTGGTTTTCCCACCCCCCCTCTCATTCTGCAAGCTGATCTTTGCAATTTCGCAATAAGAATAAGCAGTAAGTTTGCCAGAAAGATGGCTCAAATCTGACTTACGCTACTCACTGTGATGGCAGGAATAGGCTCCCTTTTAAATGGTTAATAAGCCCCTTTAGACATCTGCACATAATCTTTCAGGATTTCTTCCCCTCTCGTTTCCTTTCTCCCGTGTTAATTAAATTCCTGATGACCACTGATGGATAGATTTCAGCTAAGCCATAACATGTCAAACTGATTTATAGGCGGGAGACTGGTATTTACTATTCCTGGCCTCCACCACAATTAATATTGAAAAGAAAAGCATGCTATTTAAACAACCCTGCGAGGTTATTCATCTGGGTGGTAGTGACACATTTCCCCCCCCCACTACTAAGACTAAATGCAAAAAAAAAAAAAAGAGAAAAAAAAGAGTCCAAGCCTTTCTAGACAAGGAATTTATAGGCAGAACTATACTGGTGAGTTTTATAATGCCCCATTATAAATGGAATCACAGTTCTTATTGGTTCTCTAGCAGGTACCAAAACACAAGTCCCTATTCTTCTTGTTATAACATTTATGACTGCAGGAAGGAGCTCACATAACTAAATGCTCCCCTGTGGGTTATAATAATAATAATAATAATAATAATAATAATAATAATAATAATAATAATAATAATAATAATAATAGTGTTCCCTGCATATTGAAGACTAGCATATCAGGGGTAAAATGAGGCTGGGAACCTTTCCTTGAAAGACTAGATTTTTTTGCAGCCCAATCCTATCCCCCGCTGTCTTCTGCCATGCAGCCGTGCTAATGGAGCATGCACTGAATTCTATGGTGGTGCCAGTCGCGGACCTACCATTAGGTGTGGGGCACAAGGGCCCCCAGGCACAGAGCTCCTGGGGTGGGTGGGTGGACTACAGAGAGGTGCCTTGCTGCTCATAGAGCTGCGTGGTTTTGGCCCACCTGCCCTCCCTTGGCCCGGTATAGTTCCGAAATGGAGCCTGGCATGCCGGAGGATGTGCCAATGTTCAGGGAGGGTTGGAGAGCTGCTGCTAGGGGCAAGAGCATCGACCCAGCCCCTGGGCAAAGCATGGGCTTGGTGCACCACTGGGTGGTGGTGGTGGTGGCAGGGCCGTATTAGCCATTAGGCTGAGTAGACTGAAGTCTAGGGACCCTGCACAGACCAGAGCCTGCCAGGTTGGCATGTCTGGGCATCAGCCTAATGCAAAATATAGGTCAGCAAGAGGTTAATAGTGGAGGTTTTAACTTGGAACGAGGGCAAGCATGCTTCTATTTCTACAGGCATATAGTAGATCGACTTGGTAATGGGGTGGAGGGCTTGCAGATCCATCTACACTGATCTGCTAGCCCTGTACTCCATTACCAATTGAACCACTTTGGCATCATTTGGCTCACAAGCATTCTGACTGCTCATGGACCAGACCGTCGTCAATATTATACTGAGCAAGGGCAATAAGGAGAGTGAAAGAATAGTTTAACTAGAATCCTTGTCCCAACAATGGTTGCACAGTGCATGGCCCTTTTTGTCCCTAACATAACCACGGGGTATGTGCACTAGCAACAAGGAATGGATTTGTTTTATGAGCTTATTTGGGGTTCCTTAGTAAGCCCAACAGAGATCCTCTCCGTGTCATTTTAAAGTGGCCTTGGGCCAACCTAACCCACCGCACTGGTTTGTGGTGATGATAAAAATGGGGGAGTAACCAGGTGTATGGCAAAAGAGATGAAGGCTGCAAAATATGCACCCTTTCCTGGGAGTAGGTCTAATTGATCACAATGAGATTTACCTCTGAGTAGACATACCCAGCCTGGTGTGACAGGCTGCATTTTCCTGAGGCAGGTAGTTCAGATTGCCAGCAGCTCTCTAGAGTCATAGGAACAGACCCACTGGATCAGGCCAAAGGCCCATCTAGTCCAGCTTCCAGTATCTCATAGTGGCCCATGAGAAACCTACTGAACACACCATCCCACGCACCAGTACGGAGTAGGAGAAAAACTGCCATCCGCAGCCAATTTGGATGATAGCAAAAAAATTCCCACCTGGCCCTTATGATGAGCGAACAACTAATCTCAGACCATACACATGGCTTGTAACCTGTGATGGAGTTTTCCTCCATAAATCTGTCCAGTCCCCTTTTAAAGGCATCTAGGCCAGACGCCATCACCACATCCTGCAACAAGGAGTTCCACACTGCCCCACACAGAGATGTTTCCCAGCACCGGCCCCCTAAGATCGCTTCACCATCAGGCATTGAGCCTGGGACATTAGAACATAAGAACAGAAAAACATAAGAAGAGCCCTGCTGGATCAGGCTAAAGGCCCATCTAGTCCAGCTTCCTGTATCTCACAGCAGCCCACCAGGTGCCCCAGGGAGGCACGAGACAACAAGATGCTTGCATCCTGTTGCCACTCCCTTGCACCCAGTACTCTGAAGTAGCCTACTACTAATGTAAGGAGGTTACAACCCATCATTGCCTATAGCCCACAATGGACCTTTCCTCCAGGAATCCATCCAATCCCCTCTTAAAGGCATCAAGACCAGATGCCATCACCACCTCCTGTGGCAAAGAGTTCCACAGATTAACTACCCGCTGGGTAAAAAAGTACTTCCTTTTATCTGTTTTAACTCTCCCAACCCTCAGTTTTAGTGGATGCCCCCTGGTTCTGGTGTTTTGAGAGAGGGAAAAGAACATCCCTTTATCGACTCTATCCCTTCCGTGCCTTATTTTGTATGTCTCAATCATGTCCCCTTTCAGGCGCCTTTTTTCTAGACTGAAGAGCCCCAAACGCTGCATTCTTCAAGCTAAGATTGTGACATGCAACTATGGTCCAACCCTCCAAGCTCTTTGGAAGGACATTAATAAATGTCCTTTCGCCTGCACATCTTAACACCCATAGAGACGTTTCTTGTATTCCTCTGACGTAGGCTTGGCCAGGTTCTTGTTCAACCTGCCATTATTATTATGCTGTTTTATTCCTTTTCTGGCACAAGAGGGTTTGAAGGTTTATTTATAGCTAGTTGTTGCTGAAGGAAGCAAAGCGGGAAAAATAATGTTTTCATTATGTCTGTGGACAATGCATACATTCTAAGTGCTCAATTTTAGAATCAGACAAAACGTTACGGGGAGCTTAAACGACTTCTTAATAGTGTTGGGCAATTTGGATGCACTTAGAAATGACATTGCGGGCTTCGGCAGGCCAGTTGTTGAAAGAAAATATCATTTATCAAAATGGCTTCCAAAACACTGTGTTTCATAAGTACCTCACGCACCTACATATCAGTGTCAGTCGAAGATGTTGGTGGCCCCCTCCCCAACTATTGAAAAGATACGCAGGGAAACGGCTGCTGTTCTTATTGTGCACTAACAGCCACCCTGTTTGAACATCAGAAACAATGTGGTGTGGCATTCTTTGTGATATATTCAGAACCTCTTTTTGAGGTGGGGTGCGGGAAGACTGGAACATGACAGGCTCTCCGATCCCACCCTCCTATGTGCTTTAGCAAGGGACTATTAATGGCCAGATTGTGGCAATTTTAGAAATCTGTTGAGCCGTAACCTACAAAAACAAACTAATCTATCAATATGTATCTGCAGTCTGAGAGCAGGGCACAATCATATGAGGGAGGCTGGATGCCAACGTAGTAGGCAAACATCATTTGAGGGGAAAAGAGTCAGGGAGCAATCCTAACCTGGAGTTAGGCCTGCACAAGTTAGGCCAGCAAAATTTAGCTGGCACAAGGGCCACTGTGAAGCATGTTTGGACCACTGTCAGAATCAGAGAAGATGGCGCATGTCTGTGTGCTGGCCTCTCTGAGAGGGGTCCAAACATACTTTACGGAAGTCCTTGTGCCAGCCAAACCTTGCTGGCCTAACTGTGCCAGCCTAATTCCCAGTTAAAGTTGTGCCCTAAATGGGAGAAAAATAAAGGTAACTCCATCCCTCCCAAAAACCCATCTTGAAGAATGAGGGTGCAATCCTAACCTGGAGTTAGGCTGGCACAATTAGGCCAGCAAAGTTTGGCCAGCATGAGGGACAACATAAAGCATGTTTGGACCACTCTCAGAGTCAGGGAGGATGGCGCTTATCTGTCTGTGTGCTGGCCTCTCTGACTCCGAGAGTGGTCCAAACATACTTTATGGTGACCCTTGTGCTGGCCAGACTTTGCTTTATTTACCTCATATTTACCTCAGAATTTTACCTCAGAAATTTACCTCAGAATGCCAGATATCCCTGCTAACTGGGCAAGAGGCACTTTTCCAAGTGGTGTTTCTCTTATGTTTAGCAGGGGGAGAGTAATTGTCCCTCTTCACCCCTGCGCAGTCTTTCTAGTGGCTGTTGCTGGTGGTTTGCCTTTTTTTTTTTTTTTAGATTGTGAGCCCTTTGGGACAGGGAGCCATTTAATTTTATTATTATTACTATTTGCCTGTAAACCGCTTTTTGAACTTCGTGTTGAAAAGCGGTATATAAGTACCTGTTGATTGATTGATTGATTGATTGATTGATTGATTGATTGATACAAGGGAGTGGAGTTTGATGGTGCATATCTGTGTGCTGGCCTCTCTGACTCCGAGAGTGGTCCAAACATACTTTATGGTGACCCTTGTGCTGGCCAAACTTTGCTGGACTAACTGTGCCAGCTTAACTCCAGGTTAGGATTGATCTCTGAGGCTCAGTGGCCCCAACAACAGGGAAGTGATGAGGTATCTGTAAAAGAGAAAAGCCAACAGAAGATCACAGGGTGCATAGATGGGGAGAGGAAACTGGCCTGCTCAAATGCGCATTAGGAATGGGGAGATGCAACATATTGTTGCAAAACCCTCAGGGCAGTAGAGGAGAAGGGGAAGGATGGATTCACAGAAATCCTGCAACTCTGTCATCCCAGGGACCAAAGTACAGTATTGTTATACTGTAAGAATATTGACGTGTTGGTGCTGCAGCTCAACGCTGAGTTGTGGAGCTGGCTGACCAGAAGGCTGGCAGGTCAAGACCACACTATAGAGTGCGCTCCCTTCGCTTGTCCTTGCTAACCTAGCAGTTCAAAAGCATGTAAAAATGTTAATAGATCAATAGGTACCACTTCAGTGGGAAGGTAATGGCCTTCCCTCAGCATGCCTCCTTGGACTAACGCCTGCTCTTTGGCTTAGAAATGGAGATGAGCACCGCTCCCCGGACTGGACCATTCAGTCGCAGGGAACCGTTTCCCTTTCCCTTTTAACAGTACTGTACTTGTGATCTGGCAGAGCTGGAGCAGGCTCTGATTGTTCCCAGGGTGGGGTGGTGAGGGAAGAGGTCACCGCGCCCTCCACACAGCCTCAACACACACCCTGCTTCCAGAATCGCTCCATTTCACAGCATAAGAAGAGCCTCGCTGGATCAGGCCAAAGGCCCATCTTGTCCAGCTTCCTGTAGCTCACAGCGGCCCCCAGGGAGGCACAAGACAACAAGATGCCTGCATCCTGTTGCCACTCCCTTGCACCTGGTACTCTGAAGTAGCCTACTACTAATGTAAGGAAGTTACAACCCATCATTTCCTACAGCCCACAATAGACTTTTCTTCCAGAAATCCGTCTAATCCCCTCTTAAAGGCATCTAGGCCAGATGTCATCACCACCTCCTGTGGCAAAGAGTTCCACAGATTAACTACCCGCTGGGTAGTTCAGAGCATAGCAGAGGCAATGGCAGGAGGGGGGCAGCTCAGCGTAGCTTTCTTCCTTGGCACACCCAGCTCCCTTGCTGGCGCCCACGACAGCTGCTACACCACACCCTATGGGCGCGACTCCTCTGCGATCCAGAGCAAAATAACTACAGAAGAAAAAACGAGAAAGAGAGCCATCGGAAAACGAGCCCCACTGAATGCTACTTCTGGAGTGATGTTTGTATTAGGGGCATGAACTTCTAAAAAGCAATCAAGAATTTTAATGGGATATTATCGAGGAGAGGAAGAGGCAACAGGTATCTGGAGCCGAGAAGTAATTTATTTGCGCTTGTCAAGGGTTTCGCCTCTTCAGCTCACCGAACATCCGCCTGTGACCCCCAAATAATGGGTCGGCTTGGCGGGAAGCAGTTCAGCACGAACATATCTGGGACTTTGTGCATGTGTAAAGAAGCCCCCCTCCCGCCCCCCAACCACAAACGTCAGTTGCAGAATAACTGCAAGCTGATGGAAGAGGAGCTAATAGCACCACGTGTACGAGCTCTACGAAAACAGCAGATGTCGGGATTCTCTGAGTCTCTGAATTATTTATGGTTAATTCAGTGCAGCTCTGGCAGTGTCTGAAGCTTTTATAGATCTCCAAAGCACCGGTGAGGAAACTGGGTCCATATTCACGCACCTGCATAGTTTTGATTAGAAACTCGATGGATTGTGTGAGGGTGAGTCATTCGGAACTTTCGGCTGAATCATTCCAGGAGTAGTGTGACATTTTTCTCCCCCCCCTTTTTTTTTGCTGTGTGCTCTTGGGCTTGGATGAAAAAAGACATCAGATTTCTTTCTGGGCACATCACTTTTAATAGGGTGGCATTTAAAGGGGTGTGTTGTGGATGCTCGGGAAGAAAAAGAACAAGGCATCACGGAGTCTGGTTTCATTCTTCTGCCCCACGGTGCAATCCAGCAGCGCAGTGTCCCATCAAAGTCAATGGGGTTTCACCCAGGTGCAGGGTAATTGCTCAGATGCCAGCTGCAGCTTTGGAATGGGTTGTAGCAGAGGTTGAGTGCGCTCTAGCTCTTTAACACAGGTGGTTGCCGGTTACAAGCCACATAAAAGCTGTCATGCTGAAGCAAAATACATTGGTACAACATTATGCATGGGATGGATAATGTGGATAGAGGGAGGTTCTTTTCCCTCTCTCACAACACCAGAAACAGGGGTAAAAGGTAAAGGTTTCCCCACGACTGAATGGTCTAGTTGTGACCAACTGTAGGGCCTGGTGCTCATCTCCATTTCAAAGCCTGTAGAGCCAGCGTTTTGTCCGAGGACAAGCTTCTGTGGTCATGTGGCCGGCATGACTATACACCGTAGCACATGGAACACCGTTACCTTCCCACCGAAGTGGTCCCTATTTATCTACTCACATTTTTAGGTGCTTTCAAACTGCTAAGTTGGGACAAGCAACGGGAGCTCACTCCGTCGCGCAGTCTTGAACTCCCAACCTTCCGGCCAGAAAGTGCAGCAACAGCGGTTTAATCTGCTGCGCCACCACGTCCCTAGAACCAGGGGACAGCCACTAAAATTGAGTGTTGGGAATTGTGAGAACAGATAAAAAGGAACACATTTTTACCCAACATGTAATTAACCTGTGGAACTCCTTGCCACAAGAGGCGGTGATGGCATCTGGCCTAGGTGCCTTTAAAAGGGGACTGGACAGATTTCTGGAGGAAAAGTCCATCGCAGGCTACAGGCCATGATGGGTGGTGCCTCCTCCTTACATTAGAAGTAGGCTACCTCAGAATGCCGGATGTGGGGGAGTGGAAACAAGATGCAGGTATCTGGTTGTCTTGCATGCTTCCTGAGGCATCTGGTGGGCCACTGTGAGATACAGTAAGCTGGACTAGATGGGCCTTTGGCCAGATCCAGTGGGGCTCTTCTTAGGTTCTTAAAAAGAGGGCAGAGCAGCCGGATGACTAGAGTCCAACGGTGGGGAAGGCACAAATTAAGGCAATACTTCCCTGCCACCTTTTTGCTTTAAGTTTAGGCTGATAGTTTTTTTTTTCCCAGCGTGGTCTGTTTGCTCACCTTCAGTTGGGGTCTTTGAGTTTCCTATGGGTTTAATCTCAAGCAAAGTTTTGAAGGCCGTTTGGGGGTTTCTGTCCACTTCTGAACACTGGAAGAATTTGGAAGAAAGCAAAAAAAACTGTTCCCAGAAGACTAACAAAGGGGTGGGGGCCTGAATGGGCACCCATAGCCAATTTGGCTATTTTCAGAAACCCCCTTCCTCCTGTAACCTCTAGTAAGGATGATCTTCACTTTTTTAGATAATTTCCAAAATAATATGTGTATAGTTCAATGATCAAGCATTGCTTAGCAAGTACAACGTTCCAGAATCAATTCCTGATATCTCCAGGCAGGATTGGAACAGACCCCTGTGGAGAGCCACTGCCAGTCAGTCAAGCAAATACTTAGTTGGATAGACCAGGGACTCCAAACGTTTTGGCACAAGGGCCGCATCATATATAAAGGTAAAGGTTTCCCCATGACCGAATGGTCTAGTCGTGACCGACTGTAGGGGGCGGTGCTCATCTCCGTTTCAAAGCATGTAGAGCCGGCGTTTTGTCCGAGGATGAGCTTCCGTGGTCATGTGGCCGGCGTGACTCTATGCCGTAGCGCATGGAACGCAGTTACCTTCCCACCAAAGTGGTCCCTATTTATCTACTTGCATTTAGGTACTTTCGAACTGCTGGGTTGGCAGGAGCTGGGACAAGCAACAGGAGCTCACTCCATCGTGCGGTCGTGAACTCCCAACCTTCCGGTCAGAAAGCCCAGCAACAGCGGATTAACCTGCTGTGCCACCATGTGCCTCCATCATATATAAAGGCATTTAAATGGTGACTCCAGTATTCGGGGGGGGCACTCTGGAACAGAATCCCAGAGGATTCTGAGGATACTGAGGATACTCTGAGAATACCTCCGAGGAGACTGAGGTTGCACTGCATTTATCGCCCCTCAGCAGGTTGCTGTGGGCTGGCCCCACCACCTGCCAAAGGCTGGATAAAAATCTTCCAGAGGGTCGATTTGGCCCTTGGGCTGGGGTTTGGAGACCCCTGGGATAGACTAATGGGCTTAGTAGATGGCTACTTCCTATGTTCAACTTGGACATCAGTTCATTGCCTCTAAATTCTCCCATGCAAAAGACTCTTTCCACCTCATCTCTCATCAGTTGATGCAACACTAGAATTCGTTTTCTTTCCTTCATGTCAAATTTTCCTCCATGCTTTCTCTTCATTGTTTGTGTGCATTGCAAAAAGCTGGCACTTTGCAGGTGGAGGGAGGTGCAAAAAGTCGCAGTGTTTGCACCTGACTCTGGAGAATTCTTTGCATGCAATCAAGTATTGGAGTCTGTATCTGCCTAGAAAACATCGATGAGCTTATGGATGACTAACTGTTAGGTGTTTTCAAGGGGCTCAAGCATACGTAGATTATTGAATTGTCAACTGTATATACTGTATATGAGTTTGGTAAAGTAAAATAAAACACAATTTGTGCACTAAGAAGAAAACCAGCATAAAATGCATCTTCTGGCATCTTGAAATAGTTTTGAAAATATTGTGCACTGCATGTAACTGCTGTGGATTCTCCTTATATTAGACCAAGCTTTCAATGTTGCTATTGCTGGTATTTCAGATTAGGATGTTTCTTTTTTTACATCAGGGAAGAACAGAGTTTATTTATTTTATTAGTTTATTTACAGCATTTTTACTCCGCCTTTCTCCCCAAGGTGACCCAAAGCAGCTTAGAAAAACAAGCACAAGTACAAAAGATAATAAAAATCACAATTAAAAACCAATTACACTATACCCTAAAAGCCCATTAAACATTAAAAACAATCTTAAACAGCCACAAAACAGAATTCCAATCAGACAGAAGAACAGCAAGCATCTGCCTTGTAAAGACAAGAAGCCTATAGATGCCATTAAAATGATGTCAATAGTTGATGTAATTAGGTAGATATTATTTAAAAGGCAGATAAATCAGAAGTCTTGTCTAGAGACAAAAATGTTTTGAGACCTCCAAGGAGGGAATAGTTCATAAATTAATTCATTAATCGAGAGGGAGGGAGTTCCATAGAGTTGGTGCCACCACTGAGAAGGCCCCACTTCTTGCGACCACTCCTTGCACTTCCCCAGGGACCCATAAGTCCCATGGACCCAGCCAAGTCTCTGCCCCGGGGCAAGGTCAGAGGATCCGCCTCCTACACTGGCCAGGAGTCTGTCACAATGGCGGCACTTCCCGCTTGATGATGTCACTTCTGGCTATGATATCACATTCAGGTTAATGACATCACTTCCGGTGGGTTCTGACATGAGTATCTTTCAAAAAAGTGGGTCCAGGTCTATAAAGTTTAAGAACCACTGTGCTAATGTCTAGAGCAACTGGAAAAGTGGGAGATACATTTCTAAAGAAATAGATGGTGTTACTTATATATATATTAAAAACCAATTATATATATATATATGTGTGTGTGTGTGTGTGTGTGTGTGTGTGTGTGTGTGTGTGTGTGTATAAAATTACACCCGGATTAGAAATTCACTGCTTTGCATTCTTATGTTTCCCTGACTCCTAAATGCATCTCCAGGGCTAGCCAATGTGACCAATGTCGTCACATTGGGCCCCGTGCTTTGGAGGGCACGCACCAGGGCAGCAAGCAGATCGCCTGCTGCTGCAGTCAGGATCTCTATGGGTTATAGGTCAGTGGGGAGAGCAGAGCAGCTTTACCTGGGGTCCTCCCACTTGCCCCTGCCACTAAACTGCCCAAAATGGCCTCCTGGAGGAAGTTGGTGGTGACATCATTGTGTCACCACCAACTACTTCCAGGTGTCGCATGCAACATTCTTGGTGAGTGGGGGCCTTGTGGGGAGGGTGTGGAGCCCCACGGGAATGCCCTACATTGGGCCCTGCCACTTCTAGAGCCAGCCTTGTGCATGCATCACCATTAATATGTGAGAACCTTGAGAAAAATCAGACCAGTGGACCAGAAGGTTGCCATTTTTCAGTCCAATGCAAAGCCCTTCCCCATTCCTTTCAGCTGCACACGGGTCTGTGTGGAAGGGCTGCTGTATGCACGCAAGGGCAAAACTATTCAAAACTATAAAACATTCACCATTTAGATGGCTTGCAAGCATTCCTCCTTGACGTCTCCCTTGCCACTTTCCCCCCTCTCCTCCCGGGCATTGCTGCAAAGCCCTAGATGGCAATCATAGCCGATAACTTTGGAGGCAAGATCCAGCTGGCAAGTGATGCATCGCTGGGACACGGTGACTTCACACTGCTGCAAAGCACCTTAGTATCTGGAGAAGGATAATTAGAAGCTCTTTCTCCTGCAGATATATTATCCCATTCACTAAGAGATATGAGCGGAGGAAGCAATTCCCAGAGCCTTTGCATATCACTGCCATCCTTGAAGATGCTGCTTGTGCCGATACCAATGTGCCCATCTGTTCCAGGTGCAGCAGCATGGCATTAAAGGAGCAAGGGAGGGTGGCAGAACCCTGAGATGGTGCCACCCTCTCTTGGAAGGCCAAGAGATAAGGGAAGGTTGTCCTTAAGCCCCTCGTCCCCACAGATCAAATTGCCACATCCTTTTAGTGGACAGCTAAAGCAGCTGCAGATAATCTTCAAATCACCCCAAGCCTCCAAGATGCCAGGAGATAGCTCAGATCCCTTTGGTTCTAGCTTCCCCTTTCCATACAAGCCCCCTAGCATGGCTAGGTACCCCACTCCTGTGTGCCCCACATATGTTTTGTATTCTAGTCCACTGGTTCTCAAACATTTTAACACCAGGATCCAACCGGTAGAATGACAGTCTGTCCGGGACCCACCGGAAGTGATTACATGGCTGGAAATGGCGTCATCGTGACGCCAGAGCCCGCTGCTTTCCTGAGAATGCAGCAATCAGTTGGGTTATTTACCCTCGCACCCCCCAAATAACCACGCCAGACTGCAGGTTGGAATTAATGAGGGCCACTTTATTAAATAATTAACAACAAATACTTGCAACAGGGATTAGGGAGGGGCCAGCTGAACTAAGCCCCACCCTCCAGCGTGCGGGGTCTCCTTAGGGGAAATGGTCCTAGCCATCTACCTCCCCTTGGCTTTTAGGGCGAAAACATCTGGCTCCAGGCCTCCATCAGTGCTCTAGCACTGATTCAGCCTTTCGTTGCCACCCCTGCCGGGTCAAGAGAACGGGATGGCCTGGCGTGGGACGAATCCTTTTCAGGCCCTGCCTTCCGGTCGCGGTGTTTGCCAGCTCAGCCTCTTCAAGCCGGATTTTGGCATCATCAGAGCGCTCCTGACTCACACCTGCGACTTTACCCTCTTGGATGTACACCGAACGTGCCATACCTACGCGTACCCCCCACACTTCATGCCGAGTGACCTAAGCAACAAGCCTAACTGCCAGATGTGTTAACAAACGTGTTTAGACCATCCCCAACCCTATAACCCAGTCTGAGGTAGGCGAAAAAAACTTCTTTCCACAGCCAATCAGGAAGACAGCATCGAATTCCTACCTGACCCTCGAATGAGCGGTCGGCTAATCCCAGACTACATAAAGAGAGGGAGGAGGGGGTCGCTGTCTCCGGCCAGAATGAGGGAAGCGCGGGAGCCTCGTGGCTAACTGCCACTAACAGTCCGGGCACGGAGGCTGCAGCCCAGCTTGTGCGGGGGGCAGGGCGACCCCCGTTAGAGCTCAGGGCGCTAACGGACTTTCTCAGCAGATTTTTTCCAACTGCAAAGTGAATCAGAAAGTGGGGTGAAAAGCCTATTTACAACATTGACACAAGCAAAATAACCACACAACTCTCCCCCTTTCCAGTGTTCCATCTGCCCAGATTATCAATGATGGCTGTGCTAGGTGCTATGTGACCCGCCTGATATTGGCTCATGACCCACCTAGTGGGGCCCAACCCACAGTTTAAGAAACATTGTCTAGCTACAACCTGTATCTACAGTGGAGTGCTCATATTTTTTTTTAAGGTGAGCATCTGAAATCCAATTCAGAGCGTAATGCCGAGGTGTGCTGGATTGGCGAGGCCAGCGGGCCTGCACCAAATCCACCACACTTCATGTGCGCTGGGGCTCCTCCATGCGGCAAAGGCACGTTCGTCCCCTTGCCCCAGGAAGATTCGTGGCCTGAATCGGGGGCCGCATGGCCTCCTGACGGGGCCTTGGATGTGGCCTAATGGCCGCATCCCAGCCCCACCCCCTCCCCAGGCCAGCACGCTCAACAGCAACCCCACCCCCGCCCAGTTCCGCCCACCTGCCCTCCCTTTCAGAACCTACTGCACCTGGAATATTGTGTCCAGTTCTGGTCGCCGCATCTCAAAAAGGGCATAGTGGAGCTGGAAAAGGTGCAGAAGAGAGCGACAAAATGATTACAGAGCTGGGGCACCTCCCTTATGAAGAAAGACTGCAGCGTTTGGGGCTCTTCAGTCTAGAAAAAAGGCGCCTGAGCGGGGACATGATTGAGACATACAAAATTATGCACGGAAGGGATAGAGTCTATAGAGGGATGTTCTTTTCCCTCTCTCACAACACCAGAACCAGGGGGCATCCGCTAAAACTGAGGGTTGGGAGAGTTAAAACAGATAAAAGGAAGTACTTTTTTACTCAGCGGGTAGTTAATCTGTGGAACTCTTTGCCACAGGAGGTGGTGATGGCATCTGGTCTGGATGCCTTTAAGAGGGGATTGGACGGATTTCTGGAGGAAAGGTCCATCGTGGGCTATAGGCAATGATGGATTGTGCAACCTCCTTACAAAGGTGGAGGGCTACTGGTACCAGGTGTAAGGGAGTGGCAACAGGATGCATCTTGTTGTCTTATGCCTCCCTGGGGCACCTGGTGGGCCGCTGTGAGATACAGGAAGCTGGACTAGATGGGCCTTTGGCCTGATCCAGCATGGCTCTTCTTATGTACATTGTGCCAGCCGAGTTTGACTGGTGCAAGGCAGGCTCTTCCCCGGCACTCTCAGGCTGACGCTACTGGTACTCAGCCCAAGAGCTCTAGTGTGGATGAGGGGGTGCCATTTGGTGCCCCCACATCCACGCTAGTGACATACGTGGAGGGCACTATGTTGAGGGCGGGATTGTACCCTCAGTGGCTGTGTGAATGGGCCTTTAAAAAGGTAAAGATTTCCCCACGACCGAATGGTCTAGTCGTGACTGACTGTAGGGGGCGGTGCTCATCTCTGTTTCTAAGCTGCAGAGCCGGTGTTTGTCTGAGGACAAGCCTCCGTGGTCATTTGGCCAGCATGACTCTACGCCAAGGAACACGGAAAGCCATTACCTTCCCACCGAAGTGGTACCTATTTATCTACTTGCATTTTTTACATGCTTTTGAACTGCTAGGTTGGCAGAAGCTGGGACAAGCAATGGGAGCTCACTCCGTCACGTGGTCTTGAATTCCCAACCTTCCAGTCAGAAAGCTCAGCAGCAGCGGTTTAACCCACAGTGCCACCACCTCCCACGAAAGGGTCTTTAAAGCACTGTCAATGGAGAATAACTGGTTGTCAAATTCACACTATTGGACTGAGTGGCAGAGATGCAAGCTACTGTACGGGAGAAAAACAACAACAACCCTCCCTCTTTGTAATCATTACCATCTGTTGGAAAGTGCATTGGAGTTGGGCTCTGATTTCCCTATTTTGCAGTGTTCCTGGACTTAAAAATGGCATTCTCCCATGCTTGAAGGCATCTGGTGATAATTAGCGAATACAGCTGGAAACGGGATGCAAGATTTTGCATGCTTCGACATGTGGAAATGTCTCTGCTATGGCATATGAGCAGAGTTCGCCGGGCTTTTGGAAGATGGATGCATTGCATAAACAAGGTGACAGAGAAGTATTTCACAGCCTCACTGGGAATGTGAAGGGCAGAAATGTCAGAAACACGCTGAAAAACAGCCATTCAGATTTATGCAAATTGTAAAATTAATTGATCCAATTTGCATTTGCAGTTTCCCTTTATGCATTTTCTTTTGTGAATTAACTGGTGGAGTTTTTGTTGCGGTGGTTGTTGTTGCTGATGATGATGATTGTGTGACTAGGCAATGTTCTGAGGCTAATTAAGCCTCTTGGAAACTATAGGCTAATATCCAGTTGGTGGGTAAACACATTTATAAGCATTAATAAACTCCAAATTACCCATTTCGCAAATTCTATTTTATTAATTTATTGTTGATAGATTAATAAAGTAGCATTTGCAAAATGAGTATTGTGACATATTGCTTCCATGGCTGCAGTGTTGAACTCGAGGAGGTGCTCCCAAATTTGCAACTAGCCTGTGTTTTATTGTTAGTTTCACATGGTGCCATGCAGATCTCTCTTTTGATTTGGTACTGGCCTCTACACAGAATGTAAGATCACCTAGCTGTTCTGGAGTAAAAAGAAAACTTGCTCCTAGTAGTGTCTGGGAGACTGAGGGCAGAATCCTAACCTGGCGTTAGGCTGGCACAGTTAGGCCAGCTAAGTTTGGCTGGCACAAGGGACACCGTAAAGTATGTTTGGATGACTCTTGAAGTCAGAATGCACCGTCCTCCCTGACTCCGAGAGTGGTCCAAACGTGCTTTACAGTGGCCCACTGTGCCAAACTTTGCTGGCCTACCTGCCAGATTAACTTTAGGTCAGGATTGCACCCTGAATTACATGAACCTTTTCACGGTGGAGTGGGGTGGGGTGTGTGTGTGTGTGTGCAAGAAGTCAATTTCTGAGTAAGATTTACAAAGGAATCAGTACCATGGACAGCAGTTTCAATTCCTCCACCAACTTTGCTGGCCTAACTGTGCCAGCCTAACGCCAGGTTAGGATTGCGCCCTGAATTTCTTGGCATATTGCTAAGTAAAAAGACTGCGAGAGACCCATAGTCCAGACCTTGACTGGTTATTTCAGATCAATATATGAAATGTAGGCCCTCCTTTGTTTCCCAGCACTCTTGTCTCCTGGCCCAAGGGCTTTATGCCTCTCCAATTCTGAATACACCTTACATGTCTCATGGGCCTATCATCCACTAGGCCAGTGGCCATCATAAGGCCCATGAGCTGGATGCGGTGCCTGGAAGTTCTTTATTCAGCGTCCATTTTAATTGGGCTCTCCCACAGTTGCCCTTTCAGCAGTGCCACTTCCGCTGAGATTTTGGGACAGAGAGCTGGAAGGAGGCCTCAGAAGGCAAGGAACTCTGTGGAGGAAGGGGCGGGCCAAGAGGACTGAAAGAGGGAGGAGCTGCTGAGGTGCTGGAAGAGCTCAGTTATCACATGGGCGGCCCTTTCAGCAGCACTGCTTCTGCGAAAACATTGCCGAACACCTGTCTTCTGCTAAGCTGCAAAGTGATGCCTCAGCTGAAGCAGCACTGCTGACAGGGCCGCCCATGTGATAATTTGGCTCTCCCATATCTTGAAAATACGATCAAGCTCTCCACATTTTCTCTTCCTTCATTTGCAGCAGATGAGCTTTGATGTGAGAACAAAGTGCTTATTTCTGGCCATCATCTGCTTAATGACATCACTCCTTGGCTGTTTAATGATGTCACTTCTGGCTGTGAGCATGAGCCACGAATGATATTTGGCCCATTATATGAAGTAAATGTTCACTGCTCTAAACCAGCGGTTCCCAAATTCTTTAGCACCAGGACCAACTTTTTAAAACGACATTCTGTCAGAATCAGTGTAGCATTATGAAACTAAAAACAAGTTTCACTTTACCCACTCAAGCCTTTATGTTTGTTTGTTTTTTTACTATTAAGGGATGTGCCTTCTGGGGCATTTGCTGAGCTTCATGTTCATCGGGTCAGGACCATTCTGGTGGATGTGTGTTCCCCTTGCCTACTCATGAGTAAATGCACATGTGTGGCTCAGTTTTGCTTTCCATAGGGCTCGATACATTTACCTCCTCAGCACCATTTCGGTTTCCATAGGGGGTCACTATATTTTCCTTGTCAGCTGTGAGTTTCAGGACCTACCAAATTCGGGTCATGACCCACCAGTGGGTTCCGACTCACAGTTTGGGTTCTCTTGGCCCTTTAATCTCTCCTCCACCCCCATTTCTGGTTCTAAGGGATGGAATGTAACAAGATCTGCCTCCCATTGTCAGTAACTTAAATCTGAAGGACAGCATTCAGAATTCTCTGTTGCTGCTGCTGTTTTCCCTGACCCAGCTCTGTATGAGCACTTGCTAGCTAATTTCCCAGAAAACCATAGGGTGCCTCTTTTACATTCTTGCTGAGTTGAATATGATCAAGTTTTAAAAGTTTGCCCTTGCATGGTTCAATGATGATGATTATAAAGCCTTCAATTATAAAACAGAGACAATGTTTAATTACACAGGTTTCCATTTTTCATTTCCTTGCTCATTAATTACTGGTTCTGTTTCTTCTCATGTGCACAGTGATTTAGCAACTTGATTTTACCACTTCTGATTGATTTCACTGTGACGTATGGATAATGTTTGAAATGCTCCTGGAAGCTTAGTAGACAAGACTCAGAGTGCAATCCTAACTTGGAGTTAGGCCGGCACAGTTTGACCAGCACAAGAGCCACTGCAAAGCACATTTGGACCACTCTCAGAGTCAGGGAGGATGGCGCATATCTGTGTGCCGGCCTTTCTGACTCCGAGAGATGTCTAAACATACTTTATGGTGACCCTTATGTTGGAGTTGGCACAACTCCTTCTGCTGTCTAGAGGGGGCAGTCTAATGTCCAAAAGGGGAAATGTGATGTCCTGTGACCTAGACCCTTCTTACTGTCCTCTTTGTGATTCCTGCAGGGGTGTGGCCTTGAACTTATTTCCTTCCCTTCTCCTCTTGTCCCTTTTGTCTTCTGACCACTGACCTGATAAGATGTGCAGACCAAGGGCTCTGACGCCCCCGCCATCTTAAGCACACCTCCATGCACGGTGATGCAGCTGTAGGGCATTGCCTCCAAGTGTTAGTTGTACCTCTGATCCTAATCAGACACTGTAGTTATGCACTGGATGGAACTGTGAGTAAACCTTTCTTTTTGCATCTTTAGCAAGCCTCTGCCTCATGTGTCTTTTGTTAATAGCAGTCAGCCTGGGTGAGGGAGGTTCCCGTGAGGTGATGCCCTAAGGGGGAAAATCTGCTGCTTGCTCTACTCTGCTTTCCCCCATTTAGTCTAGTGGGTTAATGCCTCCATTTGCCTGAAGATAAGAGCTGAAGATCTGACGGTCGCCTGTTCGGGACTACCAGAAGTCTCTGTGAGCGTCAGACCTTGTACATTGCGACTGATTAACAGCTGAGCTGTCTCCGGCTGCCTTGTGTGAGGGGGAGTTAAGAACATAAGAACATAAGAAGAGCCATGCTGGATCAGGCCAAGGGCCCATCTAGTCCAGCTTCCTGAATCTCACAGCGGCCCACCCCAGGTGCCCCAGGGAGGCAGGAGACAACAAGATGCTTGCATCCTGTTGCCACTCCCTTACACCCGGTACCTG
>JAJKFI010021043.1:0-39001 GCA_029204185.1 Lerista edwardsae | reverse complement strand
GGACTCTCAAGAGTCTTCTCCAACACCATAATTCAAAAGCATCGATTAGAGAGACCTTAGAGAGACACTTTTGGTATTTCAGCAAAGTGCAGAAGTTTCTTCCCCTGGAGGCGTGGTAGCCAGGGCAATGCATCCGCGCCCCTGGCCCCACACCACTGCTGGCTCTTCAGATTTCAGAGAAACCACCAGCTCCACGACCTAAGACGGCAGGAGGCACTGATACGAAAGATCAGCTTGGTGGCTATGCAGCCAAAAACAATGACAGTCTCTGGGGCAGTCTCTAGGCTCCGGTTGGTCAACATAGCCTGGTGGTCGGTTCCAGAAGTGACAGTTCAAAGGAAGAGAGGCAGAAGATATGACCTAAGGCAGCCCAGCTGCCCATTTCCAGAGCAATCTAGGCTGTCTGTGAGGTGGTCCAGCCCAGGGGTCTCCAAACCCCGGCCCTGGGGCGAGATGTGGCAAGCAGTGTTATGCTGCCGGAACGCTGGGCGGGACATCCGGGTGATCGACAGCCCGCCCGTCGCGTTCCGGAGCGTTACGCCGTTTGCGTAACCAATTACGCTGCTTGCGTACGTTAGGCAAATGGCGTAATGCTGTGGAACGCGACAGGCGGGTTGTCGATCACCCGGATGTCCTGCGCAGCGTTCCGGCAGCATAACACCACTGGATGCGGCCCTTGAAGTGCCTCTCCGGCTTGCAGCAAGCCTCTGGTCCCGTACGAGCCTCTGGCCCTCCTGGCTTTGCTGGCACAAAGCTGTGCTCTGGTTGTGTGCAGAGGGTGTTCTGAAGACCAGGGAGGCTGTGTGCAGCCTCCCCAGCCCTCAGAATGTCCCTGGAAGCCTGAAAACGTCACTTCCAGGTTTTCGCAAAGACCCACTGAAGGCCTTCGATGGCTTTCTGAGTGTCAGGGAGAATCAGGGAGACCTCCCCATGCTCTGCGGGTTTCCTGTGATCTGCTGGTTCTGAGATATTTACTCCAGCACATTTAAGGAAGGTGCTTGTGGAGGGAGGAAATGGGAATCCATTAAAGTGTGTGCTATATTTCTGTGGTGGTGCTTGGAGGAATCCTGGAATTTTGAGCCCATTCATCCGTTCATCTAGGTTCTGGCAGTGATTGGCCGAGCTAATGGCACAGGATGGGTGGGTTGAATGTTCTCTGTCTACCATTGTCTGAATGGCTCTGATCTAGACACATCTTTGGAAGGAAACTTCTTTCTTTTAAATGCATGAAGGACAAAGTCATCATGTTCACATTGTGCAAATGATGCATTTAGTATTCAGGCCAGCTCTCCAATAATCTGCACTTGGTTAATCACTTTGTTTATTGCGGTGTGAATCTGATGCTTTGGGAAGTGAAGCTGATGCCACTGAGATCAATTATTGATCTGCAACTGGGACACCATTTTTTTTCCTGGACAATGGCAGGTGATATGTAATGGATTGCGGCTCCGTTTGGGGCCAAGTCCCTGGATAATGTGGAATATTTCTTTTCAGAAATGGACCGTCGCTGCATAGATAAAAACTACATTACCTATTTATCAAAGCCAACGTCCCTTGGTCACTGGAGCATAACCAAGAGACATAAGTACTCTCGGCAACACATCTTGGTGTCATTGCATGAAATGAGTAGGCAATGACTTATGGGAACTCCAGTTCAAGACACCCCCCATGGCACAGTTAAATCAAGTTAATTGTGATTAAAGGCCCGATCCAATCCAGCACAGGAGCAGCGACTCCAAACAGCTACCATTGCATCCTATGCTAGATGTGAGCAGGCAGAAGATCTTCTCCAAGTAAGGGGATATTCATCCTCTTACCCCAGTTAAAGCCCCAGTCTGCCCAATTGGGCTTCTCAAGTCTGTGCCTACCATTTAGCAGGTGCAGACTGGAGAAGCCCTCTGTCGGACTTCCAAGGAGGCTTCTGCTGGTTCCACCCCTATAAGTGTCATCCCACCCCATCCCACCCGCCCCCAGAGGCGGATCTACAGGGAGGGCAAAGCTCTAAGTGTTGCAAGAAGCCTTACCCTGTCATGTAAGTCCCTCCTCTCCCTTGCTGCTGGAGCCAGTAAGCAACGCCAAGATGTTGCTTTTCCCTGTGAGGATTGGCTAAAACGGTGCAGGAGAGGAGTGATGTCCACTGCAAGGTAAGGCTTCTTGCCAAACTTAGAGCTTTGCCCCAGTGGCGTCATCCTCAAATTAAGTTCTGGAACGCTAGGCGGGACTTACCGCTTGATTGACAGGCTGTCTGTGATGTGTCGCTGCCTGCCCGCCCGCTGCACAGGCTTCCTCTGGTTGGTGTGCCCTTCCGCTGCTTGCCCAGGCACCCAGCGCGCGCCCCAGGCAAGCGGGCACCCCCTCCGAAGCCAGGGGTGCCCGCGCGACGGGTGGGCAGGCAGCGAATGTCATGGACGGGCAGCCAATCAGGCAGTAAGTCCCGCCTAGCATTCTGGAACTTAATTTGAGGATGACGCCACTGCTTTGCCCTCCCTTAGATCTGCCTCTGCACCCCCCTCTGCCCCAGAACACCTCCCCCATTTCCTTCCGCCACCTCCCTGACGCAACCTGTGCCAACCAGCACTTACCCGGTCTCTGCCAGCGGCCGGGCGTGCACTGGGGCATCAACAGGGTGGTGCATTTGTGACACCCAGAACCTGTGGTGAGGCCCGATAGAATCGGGCTGTGTGTTAATGGAAGGGAACTGGCTACAAGGTAGCCGGAGCTCGGAGGTGTATATCGGGTGCAGTGAAGAGAGGCAGGTGCAGCAGGCTCTGTTTGCGGCAAGGCGCAGCGGGTAGGAAAAAAGCAGTGCGGGTTTTTTGCCTGCCCACCCTTCCTTGTGTCCAGTACGCTCCTAAATGGAACTGGGGGTGTGGCTGGGCGCTAGGGGCACAGTGACGTCACCCTGCCCCCGGTGAGATTTGAGCCCGTTACAGCTCTGCAATAGCCGCTCTGGCTTGTTTTCCATCAGAGGTAGGCACCAGTAGAGCTAGGATTGGGGAGTTCTGGTTTTGACTGAATTGTGGAGGGAACCCCCAGGAAGTTACCAAGTGTAATCCTGCGAACCGGGTAACTGTGTTGTGATAACTTTCAATAAAGGCTTTGCAAAGCTCTAGCAACAGAAGCAAATGATTGGGCCAGCCTAATAGGTTAGGCAGCCTCTAGTACAGCCCTCGCCAGACTCCAGCCCGTGGGCTGGATCTGGCATTTGGTGAATGGCATCTGATGCCATTTTTTACCCAGCGGGTGGTTAGTTCGTTGAACTCTTTGCCACAGGAGGTAGTGATGGCATCTGGTCTAGATGCCTTTAAGAAGGGTTTGGACGGATTTCTGGAAGAAAAGTCCATCGTGGGCTATAGGCCATGATGGATTGTGCAACCTCCTTACATTAGTAGTAGGCTACTTCTGAGTACTGGGTGCAAGGGAGTGGCAACAAGATGCAAGCATCTTGTGTCTCGTGCCTCCCTGGGGCACCTGGTGGGCTGCTGTGAGATACAGGAAACTGGACTGGATGGGCCTTTGGCCTGATCCAGCAGGGCTCTTCTTATGTTCTTATGATGTGGCAATGCTTACCGATGTGCCACACCGCCACTTCTCTTTGCCCCTGATCTGGCCATAGAGACACTCTGGGCAGTTGCATCTGCCCGACAATCCTGCTGCAAAGCCTGCTGGGGTGTTGGACAATAGACGCGACTGCCCACAGCATCCCTAGGCCACAGCGGCGTCATGCAGCCGGAACGCTAGGCGGGAGGAACAGGTGAGCGGCAGCCTGCCCGTTGCGTACCGCTCCATTTCGCCATCTTCCCCGCCCCCGTGGGCTGCCGCTCACCCGTTCCTCCCACCCAGCGTTCCGGCTGCATGACGCCACTGCTAGGCCATATAGGGCAAACGGAAGGTGCAGTGCAGCAAAACAATAAGCCCCACTCGGGACAAGGAATGCTTTTTTTGGTGCACAGCAGTCTCGAGTTTGGAAACCGCTGCTCTGGTATATTACATATATATTAAATATACATTCAGCATGAACATGGTGTTGCATCAGCAATTCTCTGTTGTATGTGCCTATTATGACACAGTGGGAACCGCTGGATCCCTTCTCTTCCCTGCTGTACCCGACTGAAGATTTTCGGTCCTGATCAAGACGCCACTGAGTTGACACCATGCACAGGATGCTCCAGAGAGCCACCCCCGTGGGGCCAACCACATCATGGTGAACAACCTTTGGAGGAAGTATGGGGGAGCAATTCTGAGCGGCTTCCTTCTAAATCCGGGGACTGCACCTGTGGTTTTCTTGTGCAATGCAAAGGCAGTGGGCTCCGCTGTGCTGTGCGCACCTTGCTGTGCCAGGCCACGCGAGCCAATTTGGTTGCCACTGGAAACAAGAAAAAGGAGCGGGCGATAACTCGGAAGGCAACGTGTTCTCCTGCTGCTGTGTAAGCTGGGATGATGTGGGCTGCAAATTGCATATGGACAACACTCTCCATTAAACCTCCCACTTTCTGTAGGTAACTCACAGAGCTCAGACAGAAGATGCCATTAATGACAGAGATGAGGTAATGGAGTTGGACAGCCAAGGAACATATTTGCCTTTATGCTGGACAGTTTTAGTGTCACCGATCATGCTTTGCTGTATAACGTTGGCGGGGGAGGCCCGCCTTGCAGCTACGATAAAAAAGACAAGCATCACAACGCCTCTTGGTCTTTTTCTCCAGTGCAGGCTGCACAAAAGAGATGGAATCGTTTCATGTTACGCAGCTTGCTGTATCAAGCTCGCTTACCCCAGACCTCAAACGATGGTCATTATTTAACATTTGATGATGTATTTAAAGCCAGGGATTCTGCATAAGACTGTGGGTGCAATCCTAAACTGGAGTTAGGCCAGCACAGGTAGGCCAGCAAAGTTTGGTCAGCACAAGGGACACCGTAAAGTATGTTTGGACCACTGAGTCAGAGAGGCCAGCACACAGATGTGCATCATCCTCCCTCACTCCGAGACTGGTCCAATTGAGCTTTACGGTGGCCCTTGTACAGGCCAAACTTTGCTGGCCTAACTGTGCCGGCCTAACTCCAGGTTAGGATTGTGCCCTGAGCCAAACATACTAATACTCTACATTTTTTAAAAAAGGCTCAATATTGGAATGCGTGTGTGTGTGGGGGGGGGGGGAGATGATGCATCAGGGGACTTAGGGTGCAGTCCTAACCCACTTTCCATCACTGACTTAGCTGTGCTAATGGGACATGTTCTGCATTCTGCAGTGGAGTAGTAGTCACAGAGGCTTTCTCAAAGCAAGGAAATGTTTGTTCCTTTACTTGGGGCTGCTTTGCCCTTACTCCAGTGCTGGAAAGTGGGTTAGGGTTGTGCTCTTAAAATGATGGCAATAAGCATCCCCTTCACTTCCCCATTTTGTACCTCCTGAAAATCATTTTTTTTCCCATTTTGACCTCCAAAGTAGAGCAGTGAAATGTGTGTGGGGGGATTTCAGGTCAGGCCTAATTCTATCACTGTCAAAATTACATCCCAATCCTATCTCCCACCATGCTGTAGTACGCACCTGCGCCATGGAGATGTGTGCTGCATGCGATGGTAGAGAGGATAATCAGGAGGCCTACAAGAGGGAAGAGAATGTATTTTGCCCTTGCTTCTGTGTAAGCCTCTTGCTGGCCTCTGGATCTCCTTGGACATATATCAGCCATCTAATCGGCATGTTCAAGAATAGCCAAAGGGTGGGGCAAGTTGAAAAATGGACAATAGGATCTGGCATGTGACTGCCACTGGATCCACCCCTCCCTCCCCTGACATGCCCCCAATTCCCCAATTCCGGCAGGCAGGAAAGTGGCGGAACGCGCCGTTACGCAACAGGCGGACTGCCGGTCAAAGGTAAGTCCCGCCCAGCGTACCGGCTGAATGCCGCCGCTGCCCTAAGTGTCTTAGGGTGCAATCCAGTGCTGATGCAAAGTGCTTGCATTGGCCCAACGTCACTAGCACCGACATCTCCGACAGAAAGCAATATGAGGACAAAACATTATGTAAAAGCACTGAGCTAAAAACAAAATTTTAAAAAAAACTTCACTTGAAAATTCAAACACTCACAAAAGGAATATAGCAAGAGTGAGCTCTGCAGTTTCCCAGATGGCTGCTTCCAGCTTTCTGCAACCCACCTGACATCAGGTCGCAACCCACCAAGTGGGTCCTGACCCACAGTTTGAATAACACTGGAATACACATCTGTATTCCACTGGAATATAGCATCTGTCCAGGCCTGGTGGAACATTGTTGGAGATAACAGTAAAGGGAGAGTTTCTGAGATTGATCTACTGCTCTCACCACTGGTGGTTAATTGCTTGGTTCTGGGGCATCTTTGCCCAATGATAAGAATTTGCTGTCCAGGCGTTCTTCAGTCTAGATGACCCTTCTTGAAAGCTGTGTAATTGATATTGGGTCCTTGGAAAGGTTTTTTTCCCCCCAATTGAAAGACCAATTCTTTCATTCCTTCTTATAAGCATTTCCCCTCCAAATATTGTCTTTGTTTAGCCTGAATTCTCCCCTCACGTCTCTTCCCCCTGCTGTGAATCTGACACAACCACAGAAGCTCAAAACCAAAAAGCTCGCTGTATACAATATGACTCTAATCCCACTTGATTACTGTCTCTGTCAGTAAGCGACTTTTCTCCCCTTCCGAAATGATAAGAGAGAATGTGAAATATGAACAAATGGAATTTTGCTACATCTGTTTACCATAAAGTTTAATTGGGACTGCGCTATAAATTATGAAAAGCTGAGCAAACAACATTGCCAGGTACAGATCCCATCAGCCACTTCCAATTAAGGCAGGTAGAAAACGGCTTTGTGCAAAGCCAGAGAATCAGTCTGTGACATCCTGTGGGAGATGACTACAACTTTAGGACCACAGGCGGCATGCAGCCCATTTCTTGGCTGTTCCTGCCCCTCCAGGGGGAATTTCAAATACCCATTTTTGTAGCCCTTCACTGCAGCATGAAAACATCTCCCGACATGGAGATGTCAACAGCCAGTGTGGGATCCACAGCGACGGTCACCGAGACTGAAGTGACTGAGCCGGTGAGACTAGGGCAGCCAGCGCGGAATGGGCCGCCGTGAAACGAGGCGAGGGTAGGGAGTGGGTGAGGGGAGAGGACCAGGGGGCATCCACTAAAACTGAGGGTTGGGAGAGTTAGAACAGATAAAAGGAAGTACTTTTTTACCCAGCGGGTAGTTAATCTGTGAAACTCTTTGCCACAGGAGGTGGTGATGGGATCTGGCCTAGATGCCTTTAAGAGGGGATTGGACGGATTTCTGGAAGAAAAGTCCATCGTGGGCTATAGGCAGTGATGTCATTCAAATGATTTAGGAGCAGGAACTCACTTTTGATTGGCACTTGTTGGGAACCCGGAACCAGCCACGGAGCCCGTTAGGATCCGGAACGCCCGTTCTGGTCCGTTCCCCCTGAATGACATCACTGGCTATAGGCCATGATTACATTAGTAGTAGGCTACTTCAGAGTACCGGGTTCAAGAGAGTGGCAACAGGATGCAAGCATCTTGTTGTCTTGTGTGCTCCCTGAAGCACCTGGTGGGCCGCTGTGAGATACAGGAAGCTGGACTAGATGAGCCTTTGGCCTGATACAGCAGGGCTCTTCTTATGTTCTTATATTCTTATGACATGCCCAAGTGAAGAGGCAGGGCTGGCCTTAAGCCAATGTGACCAATGTCGTCACATTGGGCCCCACTCTTTGGGGGCCCCCCGCACAGTGCAAGTGAGCAGATTGCCTGCTGCTGCTGACAGGATCTCTATGGGCTGCAGGTCTGTGGGGCGAGCAGAACAGTTTTACCTTGGGCCCTCCCACCTGCCCCTGGCTCAAAATGGGCCTCCTGGAAGCAGTTGGCGGTGATGCCATCATGTCACCAGAAGCAACCTCCAGGTGCCACGTGCAGGGCCACGAGTGCATTTCTTGGTGAGTGGAGCCCCACGGGGAGGGTGAGGGGCCCCACAGCAATGCCTCGCATTGGGCCCCGCCGCTCCTAGAGCCGGCCCTGTGAAGAGGGATGGGATGGATTCCTGCATTGCAATATACTTATATCTGCATGACCTGCATCCTCTTCCTGGATTCGGAGGCAAAGCCTGGCGAAGGCACTGGTTTCTCCTGCCAGTTGCGCTGCCTGCCTCACCCGTGCCTAAGACTTCGGGGTGTGTATTGCTGGGAGAGTGAAGGCCTTGCGTGCAGTTGCTGACCAACTCAGGGAGGAGATGGGAAGAGGAGAATGGAAACGGATCAAGAGAGTCTGGTAGAAGAATGGGGCGTGGTTGAAAGGGGAGCTTGCAGAGAAATCTGTGCGGTAGGACACAAGCAAAGTGGATCCTCCGTCGTGAATGGCTCTGCTTTCCTTTTGCTGCCACGAATGGCTCTGAAGGCATGGGGTTATTGCTGCTTTACACAGGTGTTCAGGAGCCTGAAAAACTTAAGAAGAGCGCTGCTGGATCAGGCCAAAGGCCCATCTAGTCCAGCTTCCTGTATCTCACAGTGGCCCACCAGATGCCTCAGGGAGCACCAAAGACCAGAAGATGCCAGCATCCTGTGGCCACTCCCTTTCACCTGGCATTCTGAAGTAGCCTACGACTAACGTAAGGAGATTACTTAGCGTTTTGCCACCCTCTAGGAATGCCACTGTGCCCAGGCTGACCCCAGCAGAAGTAATGGTTTGAGGAGAAGCAGGTGCACATATGGCAAGATGTAGCTCTGCAGCAGTCTGAGCCTTCAAAAGAGATATAGGGTAGGCAAGGAGGGTTCAGAGAGGGAAGAGATAAGGAAGCAGTGATAACTAGAGAAGGTTCTCCCGCTGCAAGGGCAACTGGGACAGACCATTCACTCTGCACAGAGCAGCTGTGTCTGGTGGCAGTGGTGCTCCCAAGAGAATACCCACAAAAATGATACTTGCAAAAGTGGTAAAGATCAAAACAGATCTGTACCACTTTTGGTACAAAACTAGACTTTTCCTAGTCCATTAAGAAAGAATGCACATTGGCCCATATTTGGATAATACGGTGGACCTTTTCGCATTCTAGCCTTTGTGAACCTGAGGCAAGACGAGCATCCAGAAGGGTCCTGGGAACACAATATCTGACTAGTAGCAGGCTTCATGCCAGGAAGAAACTCTCCAGAAACCTTATTATGAGATCGAACACGTCTGTGGGTTATTGTGCACAGCCCAAATTCCATCCTATGTCCCCTTCATCAATGCAGCATTCTCCTTTTTCTTGTCACCTCTGGTCTCTTCACCTTCTCGGGCGAGTCTGTGTCTTTATCAAAAGCTGGCCACTGTGGATTCAGCACAAACGTGCTGAATGCCATCTCCACTCATCTCCAGAAGCCGGGATTTCTGGCTAGCAGGCCTGCTTTCCACCATCCCTTCTGTTGCTCTGGACAGCCAACTCTATGGTCATAGTCAAATCATTCATCTTCTGGCTGCGGTAAGAGGAATCCTCCAGTGCCTTGGCTGACAGGAGGAGTTGGCAGACTAGTGGCCTCACTGTTGCCGGCAACCCATCATAGTACAACCCACTAGAGATCTGGGCGAAAGAGCACAAGTCCTTAAAGTACGATGGAAATTGCAGAAATGGGAGGAGGGTCAACAGAAAAAGAATTTGTTCTTGCAAAAAGCTTTCCTTCTTAAGGTTACATAAGTAAACCAAGATATTGAACACCTGTCAGATCCAGTAAGTATCAGCCAGGACCCATAACTTTCTAGCAGGCTGATCTAACTTTCCTACATTTCCAGTGTTTCCATTTCTCAGTTATGTTTTATTTTTCTCATCAGGCTGACTGTCGTCATCGCTAGGGTTTTTTCCCCCCATCTTAGCTTCAAGGCACCCCTCTGGGCTCTGTGTTAAATAAATCACTACTTAAGTTCAGGGTAACCTAGTTTGGGACATATAGATTTTAAAACAAAGCTGGCAGGGAGTGGTATGCTAAGTCTTACTCTCTTCACCGGAATAAATACGACTGCAGCAAACAAGTATAATGAGAAGAGGCCATGCTACATGTGTCCATCCTCAGAAACGTCTTGCGTTCAGTTTGCTTGCACCTCACAGCTGACACAAGGTGGCCCTTATGAGTCCTGCATGCAAAATTGCATGCATGCAATTATACAATTGCAATATGAAAAGATAGTATAAGTATGAAAATCAGCATTAAATTAAACACCTATATCAAGAATTAAAATAAGGAGGGTGACATCCAGCCAGCCAGTCATTCATCTACCTGGAATTTCCTGCTTCTGCAAAATGATGAGCATGACTGGGTCGGGGGGGGGAGAGGAAAAAGAAGGCACACATTTGAGCATGATGGCATATAAGCTTATGAAAACTGGCGCTGAGCTTTTTCGCCCTATTTCAGCGCGAAGTGGGGTTGTGGTGGACAAAAGCCAGGAACACTGCATAGAGTCAGCCATGAAAATGACAATCATGTTTTGGGATTAGATAGGAACGTAAGAGGAGCCCTGATGGATGAGGCCAACGGCCCATCTGGTCCAGTGGTGTCATCTAAATGATTTAAGAACAGGTACTCACTTTTGATTGGCACGTGTCGGGACCCGCCCACCGGAAGTGACATCATAAGCCAGAAGTGATGTCGTGGCAGGAAGTGACATGAAAAAAGCCCTTTTTGAGGCCTCAGAGGATTTTAAACTGACCCAACAGTTGCAACAGTATTCCACAGCACCCCCAGAACATGTGAAGGAGGCCTGGCATCATGTTAAAACCCCAGAGCAACTCATTTTTCAGTGGCAAGGAACGGAAAGGCTCTACTCGCTGCCTGCCTGCCTGCCTGGCTCTGAGAACATGCAGGCAACTCAAACATTCAGGAAATTCAAACGTTGCAGAGGGCGGAGTCAACAAGTGGGCGGGCGAATGGGCAGGGCCAGCTGTAATCCTAGAAACCGGTACTCGCGTACCCCCGCGTACCTGCATGACATCACTGATCTGGTCCTGTATCTCAAAGCAGCCCACCAGATGCTTCAGGGAGAGCACAAGGCAAGAAGACACTTGTATCTCGCTGCCACCTCCCTGCATCTGGCATTCTGAGGTGGCCTATTTACCCTCGAAGAAACCTACTGAATATACTGCCCCTCCCTTGCCAGTCTGGGATATGCAAAAAACCAAACCAAACCCTGCCATCCCTGGCCAATTCAGATTACCAAAACCAATTCCTACCCAGCCCTCATGATGAGCAACCAACTAAACTCAGAGCACAATCCTAACCTAGATTTAGGCCCACACAGTTTAGCCAGCAAAGTTTGGCTGGCACCAGGGACACCGAAAAGTATGTTTGGACTCCTCTCAGAGAGGCCAGCCCAAAGATGTGCACCATCCTCCCTGGCTCCGAGAGTGGTCCAAACGTGCTTTACAGTGTCCCTTCTGCCGGCCAGACTTTGCTGGCCTGACTGTGCTGGCCTAAATCCAGATTAGGATTGCGCCTTCAGTCTTGCTCATGGCTTCCTTAGCAGCATCTCACCTGCTAAGAACATTGAACACTCAACTTCATAACCCCAAAATATAGTGAAAATGAGCTTTCCAAATGTCTGCATATGGCTTCTTTGGTGAGTTTGCCTCCGTTTTCTGAAAATCTGTTCCTAATGCAAAGTTCAAGTAGCATGAACTGTTCTCTGGGTGGAACACTCATCTTTCCCACACACTCATGCACAGAGTCTGTGCATCTCTGGACATCTTGTCTTTGGCATCAGCTTCTGTAGTCTGTGTCTGGAACAGCATAGATGTCCAGTGCTGTGATATAGTCACTAACAGTTCCCGCAGAACAAGGATTGCTTTGATAAGGTGACAGATTGTGTCAGTAAACTGAGGATTTTTTAATCCATCTCTTTCTGTGTCTCCTGCTTTTTCTCCCACATGAAACATTTAAAAAACATTATGTTTGCCTTTTTTCCAAATAATTTTTCTGGAACTAAAAGTACACCCCATTTGAAAAGCTTGGTGCAAGTAAAGAACACAAATTAAAAGTCCCAATCTGAAATTACTTGAAATTAATATTTCCCCCAATTTCCATGATTTAACCCTGAGATCTAAAATCCAGCTCCAAACAGAAAGGTCTTGTGATGCTTTGAAATGTGCTCAACTTGGACTTTGGTGGGTCTCGAGTGGGAACAGTCAACAGCCATGACTTAGATTTGAACTGCAATGAGTGTATGAGTTTTATGAGAAAAAACAACCCACCCACCCCCAGAAATGCACTCCCACATTTGAGTAACTATGTGGATGGGTTGAAGAATGGAACAAATATGTTCATCCTCTGAGAGGGGTGGCAGAAAAAATTGCTCTCACTCCGATGTGGCTCTATGCATGGAATTGCTTACATAGTATGGTTAGGAAGCCGATTCAGAGTGAAGGCAGTGGTTGGGGCCAATGTAACTTCACTCTCATTGTCAAGGGAAAACAATTGTGTGCCGAGACCCAATGTATTGGCCAATGGCATGTCTATACAGTTCAGCAATGAAAAGATAACTGAAATAAAAGGATAAGAAAGGTGCACGAAGGGTTCAAAACCCAAAATAGGGGTTTGAATGGGACTTGGTATCCTAACGCAGTGGAGGAAGGGACAGATAATTTGATACTATACATCAATGGTTCTCAAACATTTTAGCACCAGGACCCACTTTTTAGAATGACAATCTGTCCAGGGCCCACCAGAAGTGATGTCATGGCTGGAAGTGCCGTCACTGTGATGCCAGAGCCTGCTGCTTTCCTGAGAATGCAACAATAAATTGGATTATTTTTCAGGGCGCAATCCTAACTTGGAGTTAGGCTGGCACAGAGGACAGCAAAGTTTGGCTGGCACTAGGGCAACTATAAAGCATGTTTGGACCCCTCTTGGGGTCAGGGGGGGGGGGATTGCGCACATCTGTGTAGTAGCCTCTCTGATTATGAGAGTGGTCCAGACACTGTAGAATCACGGCAAACCTTGCTGGCGCAATGGTGCAGAACATGGTACGTTTCCATTTTACCAGAGGGGGCGCATGTGTTCCCAGCTTCCCTGAAAGCCTTCAATGCCCAAATCGTTCCTCACATCCTATATGGTGCCCCAGTTTGGATTGCGGTAATGAATCGCTCCTTAGAACAAATTCGGTCAACTTTTCAAAGGAACGTTCTGGGTCTACCCAGATGTGTCACCAATGCTTCCTTATGTCCAACGGGGGCGTGGAAGATGGCGAAACGGAGCGGTACGCAATGGGCGGGCTGCCACTCACCCGTTCCTCCCACCCAGCATTCCGGCTGCATGATGCCACTGCTTATGTCTAGAGACGGGGCAACCACTAATTGAAACTAAAGCCTGGCTGAGAACTGTTAAATTCTGGCTAAGAGTTCACGATAAGTCAGGCCAGAGCAGCCTTTTACACATCCTTTTAAAGGACTCGATAGCTCCTGTGGGTTCATCTGAGGTTTTAGATAAGATTAAAACAACTGGCATTGATGTGGAGGTGCTCGGCTCACTGCCCTTCATGGCCGCTTTTCAACTAGTTCAAAAGAGATTCCTGGATATCCAGGCTCAACAACTCTACAGTGCAGCAAGCAAGGTTTGCTCCCCACTGAGCCTTCAGAGTTTTACCAAAAAATCTGGCAACTGATGATGATGATGAAATGATGGCGACTGTCCATCATATTTAACCTTGCTAAAGTGCCCCCCAAAACATCGAGCCTTTTCTTTGGCCAGGTGCAATGTATTTCCATCAGTTGGGCTGTGTGGAAGATTCAGTAAGACACTCTACAGTGAACATTATTGCAGTTGTGAGTCAGGGTCATAAGAACATAAGAAGAGCCCTGCTGGATCAGGCCAAAGGCCCATCTAGTCCAGCTTCCTGTATCTCACAGCCAGTGGTGGTATCTAAAGTGGGAGGAACTGGTACGCTGGGCGGGACTTACGTGTGATTGGCTGCCCGTTGGTTTGGTTCCGCCGCCTGCCCGCCCGCCGCATGGGCTGCCCTGGCCTCGGAGGGGGCGCCTCCTCACCAGGGGGGATGGGTGGGGGGCACGCTGGGTGCCTGGGCGAGCAGCGGTGGGGCGCGCCAACCGGGGGCAGCCCACGCGGCGGGTGGGCAGGCGGCGGAACAGAACGGATGGGCTGCCAATCGGCCGTACGTCCCAACCAGCATTCTGGTTCCTCCCGCTTTAGATACCACCACTGCTCACAGCAGCCCACCAGGTGCCCCAGGAGGCATGAGACAACAAGATGCTTGCATCTTGTTGCCACTCCCTTGCACCCAGTACTCTGAAGTAGCCCACCACCAATGTAAGGAGGTTGCACAATCCATCATGGCCTATAGCCCACAGTAGACCTTTCCTCCAGAAATCCGTCCAATCCCCTCTTAAAGGCATCCAGACCAGATGCCATCACCACCTCCTGTGGCAAAGAGTTCCAAAGATTAACTACCCACTGGGTAAAAAAGTACTTCCTTTGATCTGTTTTAACTCTCCCAACCCTCAGTTTTAGCGGATGCCCCCTGGTTCTGGTGTTTTGAGAGAGGGAAAAGAACATCCCTCTGTCGACTCTATCCCTTCTGTGCATAATTGAGTCTCTCTCTCACATATGGTCTTACATTGCCCACTCCACCAAACATTACAAAATCATCAACTATCTCCTTTTCTGAGTAGATGGGCGTATTGCCCAGATGTCATCTGGCTGAGGCATTTATTGTCTTCGGTGGACCCAACTATCATTGAAGCTATGGGGACCTTCTTAAAACACTTAATGAGACATCGTGGGTCCCCTTAGGGTAGCAACGGGGAGCTCATTTGTCATCTCAGCCACTTACATTCTAGTACGTTCTTGCTCTTACATTTCTTGTTTGTCTAGTTGTCGGTTTGTGCGAGCTCTTGTTTGTGTGTGCGTGATCATGCCAATAAAGGTTTCAGATTCTCAGTGGTCCAAACACGCTTTACGGTGTCCCTTGCATCAGCCAAACTGTGCTGGCCTAACTCCAGGTTAGGATTCCGCCCTCTTCTCGATCCACCTAAAATTGGCACACTGTCCCAGTTTGTATCTGGTAACCCTAGTCTGAGGCCTGCAGTGACTACAGCTTTACAGCCAAATTAACTGAATATTGAATTTAATTCCCTCTAATAAATAGTCAGACCTTTTATTACCGAATATAAATATTTGTACAAACTGTAGCTCCATCAAGGTTCATTTATTTCATTCTTAATGACACTGACGTCTGAGCTGGAGTCGTTTGAATTGTTTGAGTTTGGAATGCAAATGCATTAAAATCCACTCAACATGTTTCAACAGCTAATCAATTAGCAAGAAGAAAAAAAAGAAAAAGAAACCTTTTTTTAGACCAGTATTGGATGAAGCCTTCAAGGTTTGCACAGCTCTTTTTTCCAAAGCAAAGAATTAGAAAAATGTACCAATTACATTAAAAAATTAAAGAATTAAATGAAAGAATTTCTAATTAAAGAATTAGAAAAATGGAGCAGAAACTCCAGTGGGCAGATGGAGCATGCCTTCCAACAGGGCCTCATTAATGTCAAGGAAGGAACACTTTCCTGATAGAAACAGCATCTCCTCAACAAGCCGAGTTGCCATAGCTCAGTGGTGGGGACATGCTCAGCCTGCAGCAGGTCTTAGGCTGAACCCTTTGCAGTTCCTAGTAGGGCAGGGAAAAGACCTTTAAGAGGATGCTTTTAAGAGGGGACTGGATGGATTTCTGGAGGAAAGGTCCATCGTGGGCTATAGGCCATGATGGATTGTGCAGCCTCCTTACATTGGTGGTGGGCTACTTCAGAGTACCGGGTGCAAGAGAGTGGCAACAGGATCCAAGCATCTTGTTGTCTTCTGAACTCCCTTAGGCAGCTGGTGGGTCACTGTGAGATTCAGGAAGCTGGACTAGATGGGCCTTTGGCCTGATCCAGCAGGGCTCTTCTTATGTTCTTATCTCATGTTATGTTCTTATGACCAGTGGTGGGATTCAGGGGGTTCGCCCAGGTTCTATATATCACCAGTTGTTAAATGACCGGGCCCCGCCCACTCGCTTACCTCGGCTGGCTTTGGGTTTTTTTTTTTGGCTCTGGCTATGACGTCATAGAACCAGTTGTTAATTTGTTTGAATCCCACCACTGCTTATGACCTAGTCCAGTGGTTCTCAAACCTTTTAGCACAGGGAACCACTTTTTAGAATGACCATCTGTCCTCCCAACGAGGCCTAGGATGCGACCTAATGGCCGCCTCCTGGCCCTGCCACCTCCCCGGGCCGGCATGCCTGCCAGCCCGCCCACTCCCTGCCCAGAACTGCCCCTCCCCTCCCCCAGAATGGCTTATTCCACTCCCTCCCTCCTCCCAGAACCTCCCTTGCACCAGCCGTCAGCGCGTTCAGGCCAACACGACTCGTAGCATTGGCCTGAGAGCTTTGGCACAAACACGGGGGGTACCACTCGGCACCAATGCGCCAGCGCTAATGATGTAGTGTCGGCGCAATGATGTCCTCAGAAGGTAAGAAATGCTGTGGGATAAGGGGCAGGCCAAGGCAGCTGAGTGAGGAAGACCCAGCCAAGGTGCTGGGAAGAGCCCTGTTGCCATGGAGGGCTTTTTAGCAGGCACCACTTTGCAGTCTCTCTCGCAGCTGTCGATGGGTGAAACTGGGTGTGGGGAAGGCAGCCTCTGGAGTGACTCAGGCCTGGGAGGGGGCCTAGAATGGCCACAGAGGCTGCAGCTGAATCCTACCTGTCCTTCCTGTGCCTGAAAGCCCTACAAGGACCCGCTGAATCTGCACCAGATTCCCTTACCCAAGGGAGACCTCCGGCTGCTTCCCTGGCCCCACGGAATAAGGTAGGAGCTGTGTGGGCTGCTTCAGTGCAATCGTACTGCAGGATGGGCAGCCTGGATCGGATTGGGCTGCCCACAGTATCACATATCACAGTTTGCCTTTGGGGTGGTTCCCAAGTCTTTTGAGATCCCACTGAGAATTAAAAGAAGTCTTGTGAAGTCTGTATCGAAACAAGTTGGCGGGCAGCCCAATTCAGAACTGCCTGGCTGCCGTGAGCACAGGAGTAGCCAAAAGGCAAAGCAGCTGCTAGTCTCTCCACGGGAGAAGGGGACATTCAACCCCTTCCCCCAGGGAAAGCCCCGTCACCGCAGTGGGGCTCCTCGGCTCACCCCCAGCTGTTTTGCCGGCAGTGAATCGAGCAGCCCCATATCAGGCTGCCCGAGCCACCGCCGGGGATAAGACCTGGCGGTGGAAGCTGTTATGTAGGCAGGAGGATAGCGAGGGGTTAAGCCTCAGCTAGAGGCTGGAGGGGTGGAGCTAATAAACCCTCCAATCAGCAGACCAGTGCTAGATGAATCCTGCAGGGGGGTTGGGCCCAGTAGTGTCATCTACAAACAAGAAACGGGAACGCTGGGCGGGACTTGGGCGGGACTTCCGCATGATTGGCAGCCCGCCCGTTTCGTTCCGCGGCTGCCCTGGCCTTGGGGGGAGCTGCCCCCAGTTTGCGCGCCCCACCGCTGCTCGCCCAGGCTCCGGTGCGCCCCCCACCCGTCTCCCCCGGCGAGCAGGCACCCTCCCAAGGCCAGGGCATCCGTGGAATGGGACGGGAGGGCAGCCAATCACGCAGAAGTCCCGCGGAAGTCCCGCCCAGCGTTCCTGTTCCTTGTTTGTAGATGACACCATTGGTTGGGCCTGTTGCCCTTCTTCAGTCAGGGTTTGTTCCATTGGTGTCACAATAAAATGCCCAAGCTGCACCTGCCTGGTCTGAGTTGAGTCTGCAAAGAATTTGTGCCTGCATTTTACAGAAGCCACTACTGGGCCCCACCCCCTTGTGGCTGGCTCCTCCCCTCCCCCTTCCTGGCTACTTCCCATGCTCCAAACAGGGTTACTGGCCACTTGCTCGTGCTGGGGCTTGGTGCTGAATGAGTGCGAGTGATAACATGTCCCGAATGTGCTTTATGGCGTGTGCCACAGGGGACAGGATTGGGCCTTCAGGATTGGGCCTTTAATTGTCTCAGCATTTCAAAAACAGCGGTTTGCTGTTCTCATTGCTGCCAATACTGTCATCTTACAGCTCCGTTTCCCCCCCCCCTGCCATTTTTATTAATTGTGCGTTTTTGTTCCTGGTATTACATTTTTAAATTTGATTTCTTTTTTTTTTTTTTAACATGAAATGTTTACTTACCTCTCCTGGGCTGTAGTGGTTGCATTTATTGTTGTTGGCCAACCATGTACATTCCTCAAATTAAAAGGCAGAGGACCAGCAAAAAACCAAAAAAAAAAAAACACTAAATAAATAACAACTTCTTTCGAGCAGACGGAGCCTCCGTTTGTTTTTTTTTTAAAGAGAGGCTGTTCAATATAAACATATTGATTTTTTTTTTGATACAACAGGAACACATCACAAGGTGAAATAAACAAACAAATGTGGCATCGAATAACTTTTATTTTCACCAAAGTGGGGGGAAGGTACTTAAGGAATGAGGCCAGGATTGTCTTGAGGCTGTGATAGAAGCCAAGGGCCAAAGGAAGGGGGAGAGGAACTTTTTAAGCTCAGCTGAAGGGTCTCAAAATACAAGCTGTCTCAGTGCTAACTATTGCCTGTAGCTGTATTGTGACTAAAATAGCTGTCTCAGAACGCAGTCTTTACCTGGAGTTAGGCCGGCACAGTTAGGCCAGCAAAGTTTGGCCAGCACATGAGCCACCGTAAAGTATGTTTGGACCACTCTCAGAGTCAGTCTAGCACACAGACGTGCTTCATCCTCCCTGACTCTGAGAGTGGTCTAAACAAGCTTTACAGTGTCCCTTGTGCCAAACTATGCTGGCATAACTGTACTGGCCTAACTCCAGGTTAGGATTGCACCTTCAGTTTGAGCAAGAAGTGGCATGCACATTGACCAACCACACTTTGGCATAGATTCTTTTGACCCGATAGCATTTCTCAAGGTCCCATAGTTAACTTCACCCATGCAAAGTTCTTTTATCTTTTTTGCTCTTTGCTATCGTTTTTTTTTTTTTTTTGCTCTTTAGCATTCCCTCTTGGTCAGGAGTGTCAAACTCATTTCATTCAGTGGGCCAAATAGCATTTATGATGCCTGCTGAGGGGTGGAAGCAGCGGTGTTATGCTGCCGGAACGCTGGGCGGGACATCCGGGTGATCGATAGCCCGCCCGTCGCGTTCTGCAGTGTTACGCCGTTTGCGTAACCAATTACGCTGCTTGTGTATGTTACGCAAATGGCGTAACGCTGAGGAATGCGATGGGCGGGCTGTCGATCACCCGGATGTCCTGCCCAGCGTTCTGGCAGCATAACACCGCTGGCTGGAAGTGATGTCATTAAGCTGGTTATGGCCAGAAATAAGCACTTGCCCCTCATTTTGCTGCAAATAGAAGAGGAAATATGCAAATCTTGATCATAATCAGTGATGTCATGCAGGGGGTACGCGGGGGTACGCGAGTACCGGTTTCTAGGATTATGGCTGGCCCCGCCCATTCGCCCGCCCACTCGTCAACTCCACCCCCTGCAACATTTGAATTTCCTGCACGTTTGAGTTGCCTGCACGTTCTCAGAGCCAGCCAGGCAGGCAGGCAGTGAGTGGAGACTTGCCTTGCCTTGCCTCTGAAAAATGAGCTGCTCTGGGGTTTTGGAACTGTTGGGTCACTTTAACATGATGCCAGGCCTCCTGAACATGTTCTGGGGGTGCTATGGAATACTGTTGCAACTGTTGGGTCAGTTTAAAACTGTCTGAGGCCTCAAAAAGGGCTTTTTTCATGTCACTTCCTGCCACAACCTCACTTCCAGCTTATGACGTCACTTCTGGTGGGCGGGTCCTGACAGGTGCCAATCAAAAGTCAGTACCTGTTCTTAAATCATTTAGATGACACCACTGATCATAATTTAAGGTTATGGGAGACCCTAGTTATCATGTGGGCTGCCTTTTCAGCAGTGACACCACAGCACAGCTCAGCAGCTGAGAGCAGCTGCTGGTGCTGCTGGGAGAGCCCAAGAGCCAGATTCAGACCTTCCATGGGCCACATCTGGACCCCGGGCCGTACGTTCGGCATCCCTGCTTCTGGTTGTGGAATGGAAAAGGGTTCTTTTCACCATCTTAAAGTCCAGAGCATATTTTTCCTTGTTTGCAGTACCCTTCTTCCAAGCTGCTCAGGGTGGTGTGCATAAGTCCTCCCTATCTCTCGTCCACTTTAAAAGTTTTCTCTCTCTCTTCATTTTCAGGTTTTGTGGCTGTAACCTTTGGTAGTATGAAGACATGACACTCTGATTTGCTTCAATGCATTCTGCATGGAATTCCACACTGAATGGTATATAACATGACAGTATTATTCCTAAAAACCATGATTTTAACAAACTGCATTTTTTACATGTTGTATTTTCATTTTTTTTAATTTTCTGATTTCTTTGGCCATGACTTTTGATAGAGTAAAGATATTGCACACTGGCTTGTTTTATTGCATTCTGCATTAAATTACCTTTCCAATGATATATGTTACATATCATTGTTATGATATATATTATTGTTATGATATAACATGATGGTATTATCATGGAAGAGGGCCTTCTCGGTGGTGGCCCCCCAACTCTGGAACACCCTCCCCTTAGAACTGAGAACTGCTCCCTCTTTGTTTACATTTCGGCAGGGGTTGAAGACCTTTTTATTCCAAAAAGCTTTTAATTGTTGACAGGCTGGCTGGCTGGGTTGTTACATTTTTATAGTTTATGATCCTCTGGGCTTGTTGTTTTTAACTGTATTGTTTTGTTTTAATTCTGTTTTAGTGTATGGTTTTATATTGTTTTTTAAATTGCTTTTTTAATTTTTATATTGTAATGCCGCCTTGTGAGCCTCCGGGCTAAAAGGCGGGGTATAAATTTAATAAATAAATAAATAAAAATAAATATTAGTCACACATACCAAAGTTTTCACCATTTTGGCCACTAGTGTCAAGCCCAGCTTGTTGCCCCCCTAAAGCTTGTTGCCAGGTGCAATTACACCCCCCTGTACTTCTTAAGCTACGCCCCTGGTTAGGATTGCGTCCTAAGTGAAATAGTGTGCTGGAAGCTATCCATTCACCAGAAACTGGTGTGCCCTTTCTCGGAATGTGAAGTCCAGCACCCCAAAATTTGTAAAGCAAGGGGAAAAACATGGACAGAAAGCTGCTACCGACTTTTCTCCAGGAAACAAAGGAAAACAAAGCAACGCTCAAATACTTCATTCTGGCATCATGAGGCAAAGAAAAAGCAATTACCAGAAATGAGCGTGTATATGTTCAGGGCCACTTGCTTCATTGCAAAGTAAAATGGGCCGTATCCAGACCGCCAAGTGTGCAGCGCATACATCAAACAGTATTGCTTGTCATCTGCTGTTGCCCCAGCTGATGAGAGCCTGCGTCGGAATGGAAAGGTCACACTCAGGTGTGCGTGAGGCAAAGCTGATCTGACACTTCTCACACTGCTCATTTTCTCCCACTCCTGAAAACCTTCTGTTGTGAGCCAGGCTCCTAGTTGGAAATTATGGGGTGGCCAGGGGACGGGATTCTGAGCACAGGGAGGGGGGCACTGGAAGTCAATGGAAGGAGCAAAAATGGGGGTGCCAGTGGGGACATGCTTAGTATAGAGTGATTCAGGGCCCAATCCTGTTGAGCCCAGTGCCCGTGGTATGCTTGTCAATCAGCATTAATGTATGTTTGGACCACTCTCGGAGTCAGAGAGGCCAGCACACAGACAGGCGCCATCTTCCTTGACTCCGAGAGTGGTCCAAACACGCTTTACGGTGGCCCTTGTGCCGGCCAAACTTTGCTGCCCTAACTGTGCCAACCTAACTCCAGATTAGGTTTGTGCCCTGAATGAATTATATATTCCCTCATTTACTCTTCTCTTGGTCTCCATCTCTCATGTTATTAGTGCTCCAACCCGCCGTGGATTTTCCCTTTCTGTGTTGTGCATCACAGTTCACAGTTATTTGCAGTGATTATGGCCAGAGGCGGATCTAAGGAGGGGGCAAATCTGTAAGTTTTGCAAGAAGCCTTACCCTGTCATGTAAATCCCTCCTCTCCCTTGCTGCTGTAGCCAGTAAGCAACGCCAAGATGTTGCTGTTCCCTGTGAGGATTGGCTAGAACAGTACAGGAGAGGAGTGTTTTCCATTGCAAGGTAAGGCATCTTGCAAAACTTACAGATTTGCCCCCCCCCCTTAGATCCGCCCCTGATTATGGTGTCTGACAGTATTTTCCCCTACTCAGAAGTTAGCATGCTGAGTTGCCACTGGTGGTGGTGCAGGGGGGGGGGAGGAGCTGGTGGAGCAATCTCACCTGGCCAGAAACAAACTAGCTGACCAAGTTATATGCTCACAGACTAGTATCTACAAAAGCAACAGGGCAAAGCCATTGAGAAAAGCTGAACAATGGTAGTGAATTGAAAGGGAGCTTTTGTGCTAGAATTTGTGCCTGATGCTGACCCAGATCAGCAATGTTTGGAGGGGGGAGTCTCAGGTTTGCTCTCATAAGAACATAAGAAGAGCCCTGCTGGATCAGGCCAAAGGCCCATCTAGTCCAGCTTCCTGTATCTCACAGTGGCCCACCAGGTGCCCCAGGGAGGCATGAGACAACAAGATGCTTGCATCCTGTTGCCACTCCCTTGCACCTGGTAACAGTAGCCCTCCACCTTTGTAAGGAGGTTGCACAATCCATCATTGCCTATAGCCCACGATGGACCTTTCCTCTAGAAATCCGTCCAATCCCCTCTTAAAGGCATCCAGACCAGATGCCATCACCTCCTGTGGCAAAGAGTTCAACAGATTAACTACCCGCTGGGTAAAAAAAAGTACTTCCTTTTATCTGTTTTAACTCTCCCAACCCTCAGTTTTAGCGGATGCCCCCTGGTTCTGGTATTTTGGGAGAGGGAAAAGAACATCCCTCTATCGACTCTATCCCTCCCATGCATAATTTTGTATGTCTCAATCATGCCCCCCTCAGGCGCCTTTTTTCTAGGCTGAAGAGCCCCAAACGCTGCAGTCTTTCTTCATAAGGGAGGTGCCCCAGCCCCGTAATCATTTTCGTTGCTCTCTTCTGCACCTTTTCCAACTCCACTATGTCCTTTTTGAGGTGCGGCGACCAGAACTGTACACAATATTCCAGATGTGGCCTTACCATCGATTTGTACAATGGCATGATAATTTTGGCTGTTTTATTCTCAACCCGTTTTTTAATTACCCCAAGCAGGGAATTGGCCTCCTTAACTGCTGCCGCACACTGGGTTGATACCTTCATTGAATTGTCCACCAGCACCCCAAGATCTCTCTCTTGAGCTGTCACAGACCTGAATGTCACAGTCCCGAATGGCTTTGTAGGCAAGGGGGAGGGGCCACTTTACATGGCATTCAGACACCTGAAAAACTTAGCATCCCCCCCCCCCGGAACACAACTGACCCAGATGTTGAATGAGACCCCTCATGAATTGGGGCCTTACACAATCTCGCTTTTGGTATTCAGCAAAGTACACAGCATTCATTCTTCATAATTGGTTGTTTTTAAAAATACATTTTTAGACTTTGTTAATCATGTATTTTAAATGTAAAATGTCATATCTGGGTAATCACCTGCAAGGAGACCTGAGGTTTGATGAAAATAGGTGGATCAAAAACAAGTCACAAAGGAATGTTATGGCAGAAGAAAACCACAACATGGTTCAGCTGCTTTTCTATGCAAGTCAATATATACATTCTGGTATCATGAGTGTCCACTGCCCAATCCTAACTAAAAGTTTAGACTTTTAAGAAACTAGCAACTTTTTGACCCTTGGTTTGCCTAATCCATGTTCAATGGGTTGTCCTGTCTCTTTCACCCCATAGACGCTATTGTATGTTCGGTCTTGAATAAGAACCCCGGGTGTTCTTCTGTTGGAGGGAGAAGAAGGTGGGATAGCAGTATAAAGATATAAAGGTATAAAGATATCGGGGAACTAGAGAAGGTGCAGAAGAGAGGAACCAAAATGATTACTGGGCTGGGGTGTCTCCTTATGAGAAAAGGCCTCTTCCGTCTAGAAAAAAGGCACCTGAGGGGGGACATGATTGAGATGTACAAAATTATGCATGGGAGGGATAGAGTCAATAGAGGGATGTTCTTTTCCCTCTCTCATAACACCAGAGCCAGGAGATAGCCAGTAAAATTGAGTGTTGAGAGAACGGATAAAAGGAAATACATTTTTACCCAATGGGTAATTAATCTGAGAAACTCCTTGCCACAGGAGGTCGTGATGGCGTTTGACCTAGGTGCCTATAAAATGGAATTGGACAGATTTCTAGAGGAAAAGTCCATTGTGGGCTATAGGGCATGATGGGTACTGCAACCTCCTTATGTTAGTAGTGGGCTACTACACAATGCCAGATGCAAGAGAGTAGAAACAAGATGCAGGCATATTGTTATCTAGATGGGCCCTTGGCCTGATCCAGTAGGGCTCTTTTTATGTTCTTAGGTCAACAGCTCATTTCTGTAGCCTAGGATGGCAAGATACCAACTACCAAGTTTTTTTCCCCCCGTTCAGCTGCTGTTCCACTAATAGTAAAGGAGGAAGAGTTGTGGGCTCTAACCATTAGGTGCTAGACCATATGGTCAGTTCTACTTTCTCCTGGAACTTACGCCTCTTCCTTTTCCCTGACCTTTTCCTTTTCCTTTTGTTTGGGCAAGCCGAAAACAAAATTGCAGATGATACCAAGTTGCAGGTTATTGTCACACGTGTGTCATGCATTCAGTTAGAATGAATACAAGGTACTCACGGTTGCCCTGTGAGGAATCTAATTGCTTCCATTGGTAGAGAATCTAGAAAAGCAGCACACCTGGCAATGGGAAGTCCACAAGGGACAGAGGGCTGTAGATCAGCTCTTCATTTTCCCCAAATCTATTTTTAATTTCCAGATGCAAGGGATATAATACAAACACACACTGTGAATGAGATGAAAACTGAATCAAGTATCAAAATGAGCCACACAGGAGTCTGGTAGTTAGAGAAGTCAATCATCGGGAGAAAGGATTAGGTAAGTAGCTGTGGGACTGGAATAGCAGACACAGTTATTTAAGTGAATACAAATAACCAAAGGGGGCTGTCATTTCCTTCACTTTGGGATATCATTTGACGGGTTATATAACTTTTAGCCCAATCCTATCTAAATCCCTCATGGATTATGCTGCATCCTGTGGAGGATTTTTTGGCAGCTTTCCCCTCGTGGTAAGGGGACATTTGCAGCCCCAGCAGTGCAATGGGGTCAACTCAGGTGGCAGGTGCAAGACTAAGGCAATTAGGACTGAGGACTTAAAAAACTGTGGGCACAATCCTAACCTGGAGTTAGGCTGGTACAGATAGGCAAGCAAAGTTTGGCCAGCACAAGGGCCACCATAAAACACATTTGGACTACTCTCGGAGTCTGGGAGGATTGCGTACATCTGTGTGCTGGCCTCTCTGACTCCGAGAGTGGTCCAAACATATTTTATGGGGGCCATTGTGCTGGCCAAACTTTTCTGGCCTAACTGTGCTGGCCTAACTCCAGGTTAGGATTGCGCCCTATATCTGCTATTCCAGCCCCTCTGGAATAATCCTTTTTCCCCGATGATTGAGGGCACAATCCTAACCTGGAGTTAGGCTGGCACAGTTAGGCCAGTAAAGTTTAGGCTGTGCCAGTTAGGCTGGCACAAGGGCAGGGGCGGTTCTAGTCAAAGGGCGCCCATGGCGCCCAATCAGAACGCGCCCCATGGGGGCACGCAATGTCATGATGTTGTGACGTCATGACATGGCGCCGTGCGATGCCCCGCCCCCACTCTAAGAGGCGGGGGATGGGGTGCCGCGTGCCGCCGCGTTCTGCTAGCTGCCGCTGGCCTTAAAGAGCCAGCGGGAGCTAGGAAAAGGGGGCGCCAGGTGGCGCCGCATTCTCCTCACTCCGGCTGGCTCTTTAATGCCAGCCGGAGCGAGGAGAACACGGCGAAGGGCCTGGGCAGCGGTGGGCCGGGCCGGGCCACAGGTGCCATTTTGGGGGCATGGTGCCCCATGGTTACGGCGCCCACTCCCAAGATGGCGCCCATGGCTCGTGCCCCCTAGCACCCCCTAGATCCGTGACTGTACAAGGGCCCACGTAAAGTATGTTTGGACTATTCTTGGAGTCAGGGAGGATTGTACACACCTGCGTGCTGGCCTCTTGACTCAGAGAGCGGTCCAAACATATTTTACGGTGTTCCTTGTGCCGGCCAAACTTTGCTGGCCTAACGGTGCCAGCTTAACTCCAAGTTAGGATTGCGCTCTGTCACCTCTAATTGTGTGCAGATTGGGCCCAAACTGGATACTTTTCCAAAGGCCTTTAATTTTGTTGGAAAAATGCCCCCACTCCACCAAATATATAAATTTGTTCTTATTGTAGGTACAGTACAGCTGTTGGATTTAAAAAGAATTGCTATCCATCAGGCACGATGCTGGCTCTTGCATTCAGCTACAGCAACTTCGCTTTGGAAGCAAGACCGGGCCATCTGCTCAGAAGGAAATCAATACAGGATGGATTTACTAGGCAGAAATGGATCCAGAATGACTTCGTCAGTCGAGGAACAAAACATTTCCCAATGTTCCCATGTAGAAATGCCACCAGGTTTTTCCACATCCCAGAGTAAGCCCCCAATCTTCTGAAATAATTTCTCAGAGAACAAATGAATAGAACATTCTGAGAAGGTACAGTTTGTCTGAGAAATACACATTCCCCCAACTGAAACTTTGTATGGCCATTCCGGTTTGTGTGTGTGTGTTTTTTTCGCAAGAGAAAATAAAGTGCAGCCAATGCCATCCTGCCTGTTTCCTTGCCTCCCCATGCACAACACATCCTAACCAACACATGGGTTGTCAGGCATCCAGGCTTGAGTGCAATCCTAACCTGGAGTTAGGCCGGCACAGTTAGGCCAGCAAAGTTGGGCTGTCACAAGGGCCACCGTAAAGTGTGTTTGGACCACGGAGTCAGGGGGAGTCAGGGGGGATGGCGCACGACTGTGTGCTGGCCTCTCTCGCCAAGAGTAGCCCAAGAATACTTTACAGCAGTGGTGGGATTCAGGGGGCTCGCCCAGGTTCTATAGAACCGGTTGTTAAATGGCCGGGCCCCGCCTACCCGCTTACCTCGGCTGGCTTTGGGTTTTTCTTTGGCTCCGGCTATGATGTCATAGAACCGGTTGTTAATTTATTTGAATCCCACCACTGCTTTACGGTGTCCCTTGTGCTGGCCAAACTTTGCTGGCTTCTGTGCCAGCCCAACTCCAGGTTAGGACTGTGCTCTTAAATGCTTCTAAGAGGCAAATTTCAGGCCATTTGGAGGCAGAGCCAGATGGGATGAGCCTGTGAGCTGCTGCTTCACTCGCCCCATTGGCTTAAAGACCATGGAGATCCTGACTACAGTCTGGGGCCCATTGGCTTAAGGCCGGTCCTGACCTGCTGCCAGGAAAGGAGATAGTGCAAATATAGTCCATTGTGGGCTATAGGCCATGATGGGTGATGCAACCTCCTTACGTTAGTAGTAGGCTACTTCAGAATGCCAAAAACAAAGGAGTGGCAACAGGATGCAGGCATCTGGTTGTCTTGTGTGCTCCCTGAGGCATCTGGTGGGCCACTGTGCGATTCAGGAAGCTGGACTAGATGAGCCTTGGCCTGATCCAGTCGGGCTGTTTCTATGAGTACATCTCCAAAAAAGGAGTGTCTGGTTCTGGTGTTGTCAAGTGCTGTGGAGAATCTTGACTAGCCACCAGTGTGTTTACCTCAGAATTTACCTCAGAATGCCAGGTGCAAGGAAGTGGCAACAGAATGCAGGCATCTGGTTGTCTTGTGTCCTCCCTGAGGCATCTGGTGGGCTACTGTGAGATACAGGAAGCTGGACTGGATGGGCCTTTGGCCTGATCCAGAGGGGCTCTTCTTATGTTCTTATCCATCAAGGATGTTGTCATTGTAGACAACCTGCATTGGCAGAGGGTTGGCCCTGATGGTCTTGTAGGTCCCTTCCAAGTGAATGACTCTATAACTCATGGATACAAAGCACTGTAGGTGGCACAACAGGCCTGTGCTTGCCCACAGAAACAGAAACTTATGTGTTCATTTGTGCAGAAGGAAAACCCAGCAGGGAAAGGAATGCAATTATGCAAACAGCAGCTACTAGATGAGCAGTTCAAAGGCCAAGATGGGAAGCTGGTCAGTATTTATATATACTCTGTCTTTAAAGGCCGTTTCACCAGAAAGCAGTTGCTGGCATTTGCTGTTGTTGTTTTAATCAGCACAATCAGGGTAAATATCAAAGGCCTGTGGAATACATAAGAAATACTGCATTAAAAAAAATCATTCCACTGGGAATGCAATGAACGCCTCACGCACGCAATCAATCAGAGGCAAAGCACATGGAGAACTTCCCAGAGAGGGTGCCATAGTCTGTGACATCTAGAGAAAGGAGAATCTGAATCATTGAGTTGGAAGGGACCTACAAGGTCATCTAGTCCAACCCCCTGCCTGTAGCAGGAAATCCTCCTACAGCATCTCCAGCAGGTGCCTGTTGAGCCTCTGCTTGAAGGTTTCCAGTGAGAGAGAATCCACCACCTCCCTTGGCTGACTACTCCACTGTCAAATCGCCCTTATCATCAAGAAATTATTCCTGAATGTCCAACCAGAATCTCCTCTCTTGCAGTTTGTACCCACTGGACCTAGTTTTACTATCAAAGGCAGATGGGAACAAATTGTCCCTTCTTCCTTGTGACAGCCCTTCAGATATTTGAAGAGTGCTGTCATATCCTCGCTCAGCCTTCTCTTCTCCAAGCTAAACATACCAAGTTCCCTCCACCTTTCCTCTTAGGACTTGTTTTCCAGCCCCCTGAGCATCTTCGTTGCTCTTCTCTGAACCTGCTCCAGTTTGGCTGCATCCTTCTTGAACTGAGGTGCCCAGAACTGAACACAGCACTCCAGGTGAGGTCGCACCAATGCAGGGTAAAATGGAACCACAACTTCCCCATTCAGAATCCCCCCATTCAGGCTTGGAAAAATGGATCCGGGTGAACAGAGCTTACCATTCCACCAGAGAGATTCAGGCAGTGGTGTCACCTACTCCCCAGTAGACGGTTCGCTGGGCGGGAGTAGGGAGTGATTGACAGTCCGTCGATTCACTTCCGGTTTCTTCGCGCGCCCCGCGCGGCTTTCCCTCGCCTCGGAGCGGGCGCCTGCTCGCCCAGGCACCCGGCGCGCCCCCCACCCATCCCCCAAGGCGAGCAGGCACCCCCTCCGAGGCGAGGGAAAGCCGCGCGGGGCGCGCGAAGAAACCGGAAGTGAATCGACGGACTGTCTATCACTCCCTACTCCCGCCAGCGAACCGTCTACTGGGGAGTAGGTGACACCACTGGATTCAGGGCGCAATCCTAAGCAGTGCCGGACTGGCGAGGCCGACGGGCCAGCGCCAACTCCTAGCGCTACTTAGGAGAGGCTGCAGCCTCCCTGCGGCAAGGGAGCATTTGCAAGGGAGCTTTACGGTGTTCCTTGTGCCATCCAAACTTTGCTGGCCTTACTGTGCTGGCCTAACTCCAGGTTAGGATTGTGCTGTCAAGGTAATATTAAAATGGAGAAGCAAATGCCACTTCAGGGAAAGATGAGTTTTTCAATTCAATGGTCCCTTGATTAGCAATGGATGTTTGCCTGTTACGTGCCTCTTTTCCCCTTTAATGCAATCTCCTCTCTTTAAAACTGTATCTTTTAAAAATGTATCAATTTGAGTCTTTCCACCCCATCATTATGATGAATAGATGTGTAGCCCATATCCGCCGCAATCCTTAATTTTAATGACTCCTCATTAGCGATATAAATCTAATCTTAGACTGGCAAGCACCAGCACATGTATTATAAATATGTGTTCTCACGAAGGCCAGAGTTCACCCCATTGGTTTTACAGTGTGTCCCCTTCTCTTGTACACCCACTGATTATGGGATGGCCTTAGAGCTCAGACCACTCCGTCTAAGAGCGCAATCCTAACCTGGGGATAGTCCGGCCCAGTTAGATCAGCAAAGTTTGGCCAGCACCAGGGACACCGTAAAGTGTGTTTGGACCACTCTTGGAGTCAGAGGCCAGCATACGTACGCGCGCCATCCTCCCTGACTCCGAGAGTGGCCCAAACACACTTTACAGTGTCCCTGGCAACTTTATGTTGCCCTTGTGCTGGTCAAACTTTGCTGGTCTAAATGTGCCGGCCAAACTCCAGGTTAGGATTCTGCTCTTACAGCTATAGCTGGGTCAACCTTTGGAGAAAGCTTCAAGGTTGACTGTTGGTCCCCAATTTAGGAGATATTGCGATGGAGGCCTCCCCATGTCTGATTCAGTGTAGTTGAGCACTGATAAAAGCATGTTATTGATGCAGGAGAACCCCCCCCCCCGTGATTCTCTTGGAAACCACTATGCTTCCTTCCCCTGGCTGCGAGCACACAGCTCAGCCACGCTGCAACCGCCATGCTTTGCCTCCCTGGCTGCGAGCCCGCAGCCTAGCTAAGCTAAACAATAAACTCTGAAAGACTAAGCCTTGGCGAGAATCGAACTCATGCCTGAGACATCCCTGGATCCCCCGCTGACCATTTTCGATCCTTTACAAAAAACGGGGACCCTGGATTCGAACTCGCGCCGCTGCCGCCACAGCCCCAGCCGGCCGGCTCGAGCACTTGAGCCGGCAATCAAAGGATTAAAACACCTCTTCACCTGCGATTTAACCCCGGCACACGCCTTATACAAACTATTAACCGCAAGTCAAGAAGCCGGCCAGGAGTTCAGTCCAGGATGACGAGCAACCACCTGAGGAACCCCAACCACGTGAGCCGACGGAACTGTCAAAACCCCGAGCCGTTCCTCGAAAGCACCGCTTACCGGCTGTCAAAGTCAGAGGCAGCCAGGTCTTTCCCCGGGATCCCTGGCCACGTGGTTCGAGTGAACTGTCAAACCCTCGAACTGTCAAAGTCTCCCCTTAAAGAGGAGGCTGAGTTTATGAACGGGGTTTTATGAATGAAAACTGTGTTTTTGTGAATGGGGGGGTGCATTTTGTGAATAGAGAACGTGCTTTCTGAGGGAGAACTGTCAAGTCGGGCTTCGTGCTTGTGCAGACTGTGTAGGGGACGACACACCACAGCCATCGAGTCAGATCCTTGGGTCACGTCGTTGGCGCCAACACCTTCAGTCTCAGCCAAAGACATTTGCATGATATCTTGATTACGAAATGCTCTTCTTGTCTTGTAAAATGTGTGATTGCCTTTTGCCCTTCCCTGACCCCATGCCTTTGTCCCATGCCAATCAAACTCAATCAAGCCCCCTGAAACCAAATCAAACCCCTTTGTCCCTGGTGTCCAAGCAATCCTCCACTTCCCCCATTTTTTGTGGTTTCAAGATTAGCCAACTCCTCAGGGCGCCGCTGACCCCTCGGGGGGAGAGGGCATGACCTGTGGAGTTCCTCAAACCCCTTGGGACCAATCGAAAGTCCCAAAACCCCCGGTAGCCAATAATCAAAGTAGGAATAGATAAATGACTTCGATTGGTTCTTTAATTTTCCTCCTTGTTTGCATATATGAATGTATAAAGATACCTGTTTCTTTCAATTTGGCACGCAATTAGGGTGCCCTTTTGCACACACGATTTGCGACCTGTTGCATCTTTATTGCAATAAATATCTTTTCTGGAATCACCATCGAAGTCCAGCTGGCATTCTTTTCGTTGACGTTAAACTTGGTAAGCTATAGCAAGGGTCCCGTGGGAGGATCGGTGGGCTTGAAAGTTTTGCAGAACTCAGCAGGAATGGGGAATGCACGCTGGGAAAAACGGACCTCTCAATCTTAGGGAGCCCGGTCTCACCGCTTAAAGAGAGAGGGACTTAGAGAAATCACCTCCTAGGCTTGTTTTCCTCCCACATCATTATCAACCCCAGGTATTCACATCTTTTCCATATCTCTGACAGCACAATCCTAACCTGGAGTTAGGCCAGCACGGTTAGGCCAGCAAAGTTCGGCTGGCACAAGGGACCCCGTAAAGTATGTTTGGACCACTTGCGGAGTCAGAGAGGCCAGCACACAGACATGCGCCATCCTTCCTGGATCTGTGGGTGGTCCAAACGCACTTTACGGTATCCCTTGTGCTGGCCTAACTGTGCTGGCCTAACTCCAGGTTAGGATTGTGCCCTGAGTAAAGTATCTTGTTCCATGCACTCCAACTGCACTGATTTACCCAGGACAGCCCCAAATTTATTGGTTTTTTTTTATCACTATCTCTATTTTGTCCCTGTTTGTCTTTAACTCCAATGACTTGTTGGTGATGATATCACTACCAACTGCTTCTGGGAGGCCCATTTCAGGCCATTTGGAAGCAGGGCCAGGTGGGACAGCCCAAGCAGCAGCTGCTCCATTCACCCCACTGGATTACAGCCCATGGAGATCCTTGCTGCTGCAGCAAGCAATCTACTTGCCACACTAGTATGCTCCTCCCCCCCCCGCCAAAAAAAAAAGCACAGGGCCCAATGTAACAGTATAGGCCACATTGGCTGAAGACCAGCCCATAATGCTAGTGGCAAGAGCTACCATTCCTCAGGGTTCAATTCCCTCCTTCACTGTTTCATAAAATCATGGAAAGTGCCTACAAGGTCATCTAGTCCAACCCCCTGCCTGTAGCAGGAAATCCTCCTACAGCATCTCCAGCAGGTGCCTGTTGAGCTTCTGCTTGAAGGTCTCCAGTTTCCGAAAATTCCATTGTGGCATGGGGAGTGGAGACATTATTTCTCACTTCTGCATATGTGCATGCACCATGAAGTGCGCAGTCTGTCGTTTCATGCAAGGCAGCACCATAAGCTTGTTTTGAAATGCAGATAATCTATTACTGGAGAATTGTACTGCATTGTTCCATTATATCCTGAGCTGCAAAACTCAGTGCCCTCTTGACTTTTAAATGGATAAGAAATAAGTGATGACTAAGTCAATTAACCCAGCCTACGGAAGCCCTTCAGCAACCTGGGCTCACATCACGTAGATGCTGTTGTGAAAATGGGAGTGGATCTATGCGTGTGTGTTTTCAGCTGTGATACATAGGAAGTTCTGCTGTTCTGTTATTTCATACAGCACACAGATCTTAGTGATGGTGGAAGACTTCTAGGTAATTAGGATAGAATCAGCAAAATGTCCAGCTCTCATTAGGACACTTCATTTGTCAGAGACATATCTATTAAGGTAATTTGCTCATACTCGAAGCAAATGGGATGTTCCACCCAACATTCAGCTGCTTGCCAACCAAGTGGAATGTCCAATCCCTTCTCTCTTAATCACCTCTGCATTCAAACGGGATTTTGCTTCCTAATTTTTTAAGAAGCATTCTTCAAGCACCTTCCTATCCAAATAGATCCCTCTTGCGTCAGCCAGAAGGAGCGGTGTTGGGGAAGCAGAGACTGCATTTGCCCCAGCTCCAAGATGAAATTATCCTGTTCATTGAGGCACAGGTGGAGCTTTTTCCTAACTTGATTTGGTCATTAAAAATCCTCTATCCGCTTCAATACTTCCTCCCCGAGGCCCTGATCAGCACTCTCTTCTCCAGTGATTAGAATGCAGCCGATTGGCCTTCTGAACTTATTACAACCCTTTTTTTCTAATGATCTCATAATGACTGCCAGCCTAAGCCTAGCAACCTGACAGATAATGATGTCAATTATGCAAAACAGAAATGATGGCTTCAGACCTAATAGACTCTGTTTGCTGCTGGGGAAAGGGAAGGAGGAGGGAAGAAAGAGAGGAGTGTTTATTTATAGTTTCACTTATTAGCTCCGTCATCTTTTTAGAACATTGGCGGAGGGCAATAGACCAAGGAAGGAAGACGGGAGAAAAAAAAGACAATGCAGTAGGAGAAACCAGGTTTATAAGGAAGGTTGTGTTGATGCTGCAAAGGCCTACGTGGGGACAATCCACCAAGTGACACGCCTGTAAAAGGAATGCCTCTTTTCATCAGGTTCTATGAGAGTAGACAGAAGCAAACAGAGCACACTTCTGTGTAAGCCTGTCAGAGAGGTCTTCTCAAGCCAGAGAGGACTTCCCAGCAGAGAGGCCTTCGCAAGCCAGAACAAAACTGTAGGCAGGGCCAAGTGTGGGCCAGTTTGGACCATATTTTGTAACACTGCTTGGCCCCAGGTGATAAAAAACAATATCTGCTTACAACCTGGGTCAGTGGTTCCCAAACTTACCAGAGTCATGGCTCTTACAGTGCAATCCTATACTGGAGTTAGGCTGGCATAAACTAAGCCAGCAAAGTTTGGCCAGCACAAGGGCCACCATAAAGCATGTTTGGACCACTTTCGGAGTCTGGGAGGATGGCTCATGCCTGTGTGCTGGCCTCTCTGACTCTGAGAGTGGTCCAAACATACTTTACCATGTCCCTTGCACTGGCCAAACTTTGCTGGTTTAGCTTATGCCTGCCTAACTCACTTTAGGATTGCAACCTTAATCATCTCTGCATGATTCCCAGCTCAGCTGGGAGCTGCCATCTTGGATTTTGCAAACTGCTGGTCTACTCTGTTTAAGCACTAGAAATCCCTCTCTGTGTGGTCCAATTTTTACACACCTTCAAGCATCTATTCAAAGGGGCTAGAAACTTGGGAGAGATAACAAAAATCACAGGACATACATTTCCAGTAGAAACTACATTTTCCAAGATGGGAACTACGTTTCCACAGGTTTCTACTGACACTAGACAGTACCACCAGTGGTCCTGGCTTAAGGTCAAAAAGGTCAAAGAAAGACCCAGTCCCATCTCAATCTGGATCATACCTGCATTGGCTAAAATGGGAGCTTTCCCCCCTGGGGCAAATATTATGCATGAAGTGTTTGGATACAGGTGGGATTGTGGTGGAGGTAGATGTGAAGTCTATTAATTCTGTCATAGTCGAGTTCTGCATTACTGTCTCTCCATGTATGTTATCTGCAGGAATGAAAACAAGCACATTGGGGCCAATGACATAATGCAAGTCATATCTCGTTTGGCCCTAAGGCATCACACTATGTTTTGGCCTGTCATTTTACATGCAGGTGAAGCTCTATTGTGTCCAGGGGAGAACAGATTGTAGGGCAATTTAATTATATTTTGGCAATCTATCTTCAACCTAAAGAACAGATCTCTCATTGGACTTTTACCCAGAGCAGGACAGACTACTGCAGAGTCAGTGACTATAGCATGCAGCAAATGGAGTGGATCTTGCAACATGTATAATTGGGGGGGGGGCTGGACTTGGACATAAATTCTTGGCATGAAGTTATCGCCAGATGGTCCCTACACTTGTGGCGCTACCATTTTGTGGGAGTGGGCAAAAAACCCGGGCTCAGCTCTGCTGGGGTAGGAGGAGGGTAGAGACGAGATGGCTTGCCTTGCAAAGAGGCAAGCGGTGTCACCCCCGCGGGGTGTCCTGGGCCCCCCCGCCGGCCGCAGGCACTTACCTGAGGTCACAAGGGGGCGAAGACCATCAGGATCGGGGCCCTGGGGGGTCCGAAGCAGCCACCGGGACACAGGGGGACAAGAGAAGAAGGGTCCTCGCCCACGCCCCGCCTGGGGAAGAGCAGCAGGGAGCTCAAGGGGCCTTCCCCGCCCCCTCCCGGGGGGCGTCAGGGATGAGCAGCCCACCCGGAGTCAGGGCAGAGGTGGACTGGCACCCCTTCCCCCAGAAAGAGGGGGGGACGAACCAGGGAAGCTCAGGAGAGCTGGCCCCAAGCCCTGTAGGCCTGAAGCCTAACGGGCGGGGCCAGGGAAGCCTTAGGGAAGCCCCTTTGAACAGACCCAGCCTCTATCAAGCCCAAGGCCCCACACCTGGCCTGAAGGCTGCATTAGTAGACAGCCCCAGGGCACGCCCACAGGAAGGGGAAGGGCCTGCTTCCGGGGCTCCAGGCCTCATAAGAGGTTTGGACAGGCCAGAGAGCGGTCGCTCTTGGGCACGGGACGGAGGTCCAGTAGCCGAAGGGGCCACGGGGATTGGCCATCCTCCTCCCCTTCTTGCCTCAGACAGAGGAATCACTGGAGGCCGATCCAAAGGCCTTGTTAGACAGGAACCGGACCCCTTGTTGGAAGCTGTAAGAGCGCGGCGCCCAGGGCGCTCCCCCATAGGAAGGGGGCTGCTCTGCCCTCCCACACCTTACTTAGAGGTGCGTCCAGGCCCGACGGGTGGGCTCCAAGGAACCCAGGCTGCTGCCCTGTTGAACATCGGCCTGCCTGAGGAACGGGACGCCGAGCCCCACAGGAGGTCCAACCAGAGCGAGGCCCCCCAAAGTGGCCCTCGCCGCCGGTCCTCGTAGCCTACTGAGGGGCTGAGCAAGAGAGACCCTCAGAGGGGCCCGTGACGCAACGCGGCCCCTTTAAATGCAGCACTGATGAATGTAAAGTGTCTGACTCGAATAAAAGCCTTGCCTAGGACAACTGCGTCTCCTGCCTGTTTATCGAAGCGCAACCATCACCAGGAGCGTCAACGGAAGTACGCCCACCATCGGCAGGTACTGTCCTTCCCCCCCGCAGACGCCCCGATGGAGACGACGACCACAAGCGGTTTTGTCCCTTCCACCTTCCCCTGCCATTGTACGACTCCAAAATGGAGACTGGCATGATGTGGGGGTGGATTAGAGCAACGCATGGGGGCAGGGAAACAGCAGAGGGGGCAGACCTCCTCCTCCTCCTCTGTCTCTGAGCGGCCCATTGGCTGGGTCCACAACTGAACATAAGCACATAAGAAGACCCCCATTGGATCAGGCAAATGGCCCTTCTAGTCCAGCTTCCTGTATCTCACAGTGGCCCACCAGGTGCCTCAGGGAGCACACGAGACAACAAGATGCCTGCATCCTCTGGCCACTCCCCTGCATCTGGCATTCTGAAGTAGCCTACATCTAATGTAAGGAGGTTGCACCACCCATAATGATCTATAGCCCACAATGGATGTTTCCTCCAGAAATCTGTCCGATCCCTTTTTAAAGGCATTTAGGCCAGATGGCATCACCCCCTCCTGTGGCAAGGAGTTCCACAGTTTAATTACCTGCTGAGTAAAAAGTATTTCATTTTATCTGTTCTAACTCTACCAGCACTCAATTTTAGTACATGTCCCCTGGTTCTGATGTTGTGAGAGAGGGAAAAGAACATCTCTCTATCCATTCTATCCATCCCATGCATAATTTTGTATGTCTCAATCATGTCCCTCCTCAGGCGCCTGGGTCCCTAGTTTCATTCATACAATGTCGGAAACATTTCAATGGGGAGTTACTTAAGACACAAGAAATGAAGGTAGCAGAACTAGATATACGTTAAGAGGAATTATATAATTGCCTGAATTTTTGCAGTTTATGTTGGTTTGACATGTCTGGCAGGCCACAATGCATATATGGGCTCATTAACAACACACCATTTGCGTGGGGCATTAATGGTCTTTGGGGAAAGGGCCTAACGTCAGCAAAGCATTTTTCAGAACTCCACCGGAAGTGGTGATGGCGACTCTATTTTCACCATCGGAAGCGCAAAGTAGACTTTCTCCCTCTTATCTCAAGGAGATCAACTCAGCTCCAATGTTGCACGTAGGCTAGCAACAGGTGCATTTAGAGTTGAGGCAGCACTACAGCCAAGCATATACTGGCATTGCAGAGAGCAGCTCCTTCCGGCTACATCACAAAGATTGCAAAGTTAATTGGGCAAGGAGGGCAAGGAGTGCTGTGTCAAGGTGGAACCACAGAAATTAGAAATGGAAAAAGAAATTAGTCAGATGCCTCATTTATTCCGTAAACAACATGTCCTTTCCTTAAGTCTTAAGGAGAGCTCCTCTTGCCGCACTTGAAGGGTGATGGGTTTTCCATCTCTGATGAGTGGTTCGCCATCCCCACTGCATTACACTGAAGCTTGCACTCCTGTCATCAGCAACAATGCTTAGGGTCATTTCCACTATCTGATTCTCCAAGTCTACCACTTTAGTACATGCAATGACTGGCAGACATTCAACAGGGGCAGCTTTCTCCATTGCTGATTCTCTGTAACAGAGTCCTGACAAAAAAAACAACAACAAGCTGGCAACCCTAGGAATCAGGCATAGAGGTGCTGACCAATTTTTCTACAACAGAGTAGTGGTGTAGTCAGAATTTCAGCCAGTGCAGATTTTCACACCCATGCATGACAACCTGCTGAAATTCTCTTGCGTACACAGATATGTCTGCCCCAGGGCACAATCCTAACCTGAGTTAAGGCGGCATAAACTAAGCCAGCAAAGTCTGGCCAGCACAAGGGACACCGTAAAGTAGGTTTGGACCACTCTCGGAGTCAGAGAGGCCAGCACACAGACGTGAGCCATCCTCCCTGACTCCGAGAGCAGTCCTAACTCCTTTTATGGTGGCCAAACTTTGCTGCCTTAGTTTATGCCGGTCTAACTCCGGTTTTGGATTGTGCTCCCATTCACATGCAATGTACCTATGTCCTTATGCATCTCACAGCGCAATCCTAAAAGGTGTGCAGTGTCAATGCAACAGTGTTGCGTCGACACTAAAGCAATGGGACCGATCTCATTTGATTATTTCATTAAGGGCGCAATCCTAACATGGAGTTCGGCTGGCACAGTTAGGCCAGCAAAATTTGGCTGGCACAAAGACCACTGTGAAGTGTGTTTCAACCACTCTCAGAGTTACAAAGGAAGGCACATGTCTGTGTGCTGGCCTCTCTGAATCTGAGAGTGGTCCAAACATTATGGTGTCCCTTGTGCTGGCCAAACTTTGCTGGCGTAACTGTGCTGGCCTAACTCCAGGTTAGGATTGTGCTCTAAACTGCTTAAAATTGTATGGACCCCTAAACACTTGGGGCAGCCATGGGATCTGCAAATTGAGAAGGGGAACGCTGGGCGGGACTTACACATGATTGGCAGCCCGTCCGCAGCGTTCCGCGGCTGCCCTGGCCTGGGGGGGGCTCCTGCTCGCCGCGGAGGACGGGTGGGGGGCGCGCTGG
>JAJKFI010021033.1:0-18894 GCA_029204185.1 Lerista edwardsae | reverse complement strand
CATAGGATTCTGCTGATTCTGGAGAGAAGGGTGCAAACCCAAGCTGCTCGAGGAAGGAGGAGAGTTTAGGCGTGCAGAGGTGAGGGCGGTTGATAGCTAGACACCAGGCTGCCTGAACCCCTTCTCCCAGACTGCCACACTCCCTTGTCCCTGACTGGCATGACAGGACTGCCTCCACAGTGACGCGGTAAAGCAGCATGGGCAAGCACTGGGTAGACGCGCTCTTTCACCCAAAATTGCCTACCTGCTGCTGCGTCCGGTCTGAGACTCCCAGAAGCTGCCTAGGAGCCGGGTTGGGGGGCCAAGTGTTGCAAGTCCTTAAAATAGCCGGCAGAGCAGCCGAGCTGGGTGCGCTCCCTCTCTCTCTCCCCGCAGGCATTCAGCCATGCGCTCTGCCTGGTTTGCAGGCAGAGTGTGTAAATCAGCCGGGAGGGCAACCGAGCTGAGTGTGCACACGCTGCTTGGTTCTCGCTCCTGCAGGCATCCAGCCACGTACTCTGCCCGGTTTGCAGGCTGAGCGCGTAAAACAGCCGGGAGGGCAACAAAGCTGAGTGTGCACACACTGCCCGGAAGAAGCTGCTTTGCAGCGCGGTCCAGCCATATTGCAAGGTGCCCGTGTCATGCGTGCCCACCCCTCCTCCTTTCGGCTCAGAGTGATGGGCGGGCCGGATAAATGTTCTTGGGGGGCCGGATCCGGCCCGCGGGCCGTAGTTTGAGGACCCCTGATGTAAGGTGTTCATGTTGTTGCACAACTACGACGACATGGTCAAATTTGTTCTTATAGTAACACAGAAAAAGCCCAAGTGGTTCAATGAACCAAATGCTTCCATCAGGGCCAGCCTTAAGCCAATGTGACCAATGTCGTCACATTGGACCCCGCACTTTGGGGGCCCCGCACCAGCACAGTGAACATATCGCCCGCTGCTGCAGCCAGGATCTCTATGGGCTGTAAGTCAGTGGGGCAAGCACAGCAGCTTTGCCTTGGGCCCTCCCACTGACCCTGGCTCCAAACAGCCCCAAATGGGCCTCCGGGAAGCAGTTGGTTGTGATGTCATGACCAGTTGCCATGCTTTGTGTGTGGCACCACAAGCGCTCTTCTGGTGAGTGGGGGCCCTACGGGGGAGTATTCGATGCTCGATGCTCCTAGAGCTGGCCCTGGCTTCCATACACCAAGGTCACCAAGGGAGCAGGGCGGGGTCTGGGTTACTACTGTCACAGGACCCACAACCCATCTTGTTGTTTTAAAGTGCTTGAAAAAGCCTTGAATGAGCATCCAATGTATTGAAATCCACAACCCTGCTTGCTTTTCCAAACTGCTTCAAAAAGCCTTGGATAATAAACATAACAGCATTCCAACCCAGAACCAAGCTTTTGAAAAAAGTGCTTTGAAAAGCCTCAATGAAGGAACAGCTTGCTTTACTTCCATATATTTGCTAATTTTATTAAACAGAACGGAAAATTTAAAAGTCTCTGTAACCACAATTTCAATTACCCACAGTTCTCAAATCTCTTCTCCCTTCCTCCATAACTCACCTCTTTTTGTCTTCATTAATTCAATTAATTCAATCAGATTGCCTTGTCTAGCAGACTGTATAACTACTTTCAGTTCTGAAAAAGGTCATTCTGTTGTCCCCTCAATTCTTTAAATTGCGCTAGGAGAGATCCTCTTGACTTCTATTAAAGGTAAAGGTTTCCCCACGACCGAATGGTCTAGTTGTGACCGACTGTAGGGGGTGGTGCTCATCTCCATTTCAAAGCCTGTAGAGCCGGCGTTTTATCCGAGGACAAGCTTCCGTGGTCATGTGGCTGGCTATACACCGTAGCGCACAGAACACCATTATCTTCCCACCGAAGTGGTCCCTATTTATCTACTTGCATTTAGGTGCTTTTGAACTGCTAGGTTGGCAGGAGCTGGGACAAGCAACGGGAGCTCACTCTGTCGTGCAGTCTTGAACTCCCAACCTTCTGGTCAGAAAGCCCAGCAGCAGCAGTTTAACCCGCTGCACCACCACATCCCTTGACTTCTATTAAGCACCTACAATTACTCCCAACATAATGATCCTACTCCTCCATCTAGATATTGGTAACCCAGGAAGGAACATGCTTCCCCTAAATACCTAGGGGGCAAGGGGGGAAAATACCCTAAGGTGCCAGGCGGGAGGATGGCAAAATCACCCCTCCCACCCTCAGTCATGCCCCCCATTGGCACTCTGCTAAGGAGGGAGAGAAGTGCAGCCCCTGGAGGGTCTTCTGAGAGCTGGGAAAGTCAAGCACGCAACTGTATTTTAGTGCTGTAAATGAATGCAGTTGTTAAAATCAGCTTTCTCATTCATCCACAATGTCCTTGGTCTCCAGCAATTTTTCCGTGGTTTACGATGACCTCGTGTCTACAAGGAAATGAACTCTCTTTGGATTCTTCTGGACTTGTGCTGAACCTGTGCAGCCCAGTGCTCGATACGCATCCTGCCAGGTGCTAGGAGCGAAGGGAATTGGACTGAGGAATGGACTGACATAAATTGCACGTTGTGTTTGACTTGTCTTCTGTTGCAGCTGGATGGCCTGCTGTGCGCACTAACCTCCATCGCTGGCAACACAGAACCATTTTTCATAGCAGGTCTTACACACTCCATTATTTGAACATTTCCAAGGGACAAACAAAGGGTCACTGCAATGTGAGCTGCTCGCCAGAGAATGCAGCTGCTGACCCTTTGGAGAACCCTCTTTCTCTTTTGACATCTGCAAGAACGCTGACTATGTGTTGACCTAGTTGTGCCGAGAATTCTCCCGAAAGACAGAAAACTGATCCAAAAAACAAACCCAGACTCAGTTACTGAAAGCATGAAGCTCATTTCCCCAAGGGAGAAAATGTCATGGAGCAACTTGACTCGTTTTCTTCATAAGTGAGTCTTTTGATGAGTCACCTTGGCCACAACTTTCCATTGTGATGGAATTCCCCAACATCTGGCCTTGTTGGCTAGTTGGTTTAAAAGGCCTCTTACATGCAGTACCTATGAGGGTTGCATGGCTTACCTACTGGAATCATCTGTATATTAATCATGCTTCATACACCTTTGGTAGGGTATGTCTAAAGGGTGCACATTAAAATTAGCATACAATTTGGTGGGCTAAGAACTCGGACTCTCCACAGGGGGTGCATCGTGTTCATTGCATAGATCAGTGAGCGCTTTGAAGTTGGGCCAACCTGCCCACCTCTGTGTCCATTTGGTTCTGAAATGGAGCCATTCCAGAAGCCTGAGAAGGATAGTGCACAGGTGCAGGGTGACGCAATGATGTGGGGGGGGGGGCTGATGCTTCCTCATCACCACATCGCATGGGCCAGGACACCAGAAGGCTGTGAGACAATACCACAAAGAGGAAAAGCAACAGGGTGAAATTTCATCTTCCCTTGCAGGCCATCAATGGATGCTGAGTGGGGTACTCTCCCTGTGTCTATCTCTCTTTGGTCACTGCCTGGTGACCTGGCAACATCTTCTAGTGTTCATCAATGAGTCATCACTTCCAGTTCAGGTGAGCTCTGAATGTGCAGAGCTTGGCTTTGAGCTGCCACACAGCCACACAGCCATTCAGCTTACCAGGAACACTGCTTTTCAGGCCATCCCAAACTGTAACTGGTAATCATTTGACATTAACAGACACTCATTTCTTGCTCCCAAGGCAGGTGAGGGATGAGGACAATGACCAGGTGTGAGTTAGATTATAACAAGGCTGTTGTTCTCAAGTCATATCAGGCAGTAATGAGATTCCAGTTTAGATTTGAAAGAGGAAAGCACTGTATATTGTCTGACCTAAAGCTCTGGTCAAAATGAATATGGCAGGCTGTTTTCTACATCAGCCTTAATGCATTTAAACAACTGACTTTTAGGGAAAATAAAGAGGTTTCCCATCTAAGACAGTGGTATTCAAACTTTTTAGACTGGGATCCACTTTTTAGAATGACACTCGTGTTGGGACCCACCAGAAGTGATGTCTAACCTGGAACTGATGTTGTGGCAGGAAGTGACATCATCAAGCAGGAAGTGACATCATCATAATAAAATGACACTCTTGAAATATAAATTGGCATTCTTGGACTGCAGCATTTGTACAACCATGAAACATCCCTGATAGAAAGATTAGGACAAAATATGATGTAAAAGTAGTGAACTAAAAAAATTAAAAAACGAACTATTTATTCAAACTATTAACACTCACAAATGGAATATAAGAAGAGTAAGGCCTGCAGTTTCCAAGCTGGCTGCTCCCAGTTTTCTGTGACTCACCTGACATCAGGTTGTGACCCACCAAGTGGATCCCAACCCACCGTTTGAATAGCACAGATCTAAGGCAGTGATTTTCAAACTGTGGGCCTAGGTGCCCTGGAAGGTATCAGAAGTCAAAGTAGTAGAAAATAAGTAGATGATGATGATGATGATGATGATGATGATGATGATGATGATGATGTCCTTTGCTCAAGGAATTCAGTGTACACAATACCTCCTTTTATCCTCACACCCATACTGCGTGGTATGTTAATTTGAAATTTTTTTCACATTTTTATACTGCCCTTCCTCCAAGAAACTCAGGATGGTGTACACGGTTCATCTCCTTCTTGTGTCCTCACAACAATCCTGTGAGGTAGGTAGGGCTGAGAGAGAATGGCTGGCCCAATGTCACCTAGGAAGCCTCATGGCTGAGAGGCGATTTTAGCCTGGATCGTCCAGATCTGTCCATCTCCCAAAGTACTCCACCATCCTGGCTCTCTTAGATAGGCTGAGAGGATTTGGCCCAAAGCCTTCCAGTAGGCTGTTTGCTGCTGATAAATTAACCCCATGTCTCACTTGGGCTAAGGGCCCAATACTATACTCACCAAAATGGGCGGTGCGAATGTACTGCCGTGCTGGTGTTGCAAAGGTGCTGTAAGCCACCTCCAGCACTGGAGCCCATCGCCTGGAGGCAGGGACGTGGAGCTGGTGAATGGTGAGTTTCACTGCCACTGGTGGTGTGCTGTTTCTGGGCTGGCGGGGAGGGCGGAACTGGGGGGATAGGCAGAGCATGGGTCGAGAATGGCATTGGCCTCCACCGCCAGATCCTGACCTCCATGTCAGGCCTTGTGGCCCGGCACAGAGTCTGGGCTGGCTAAATAGTTGCGCACAGTAGTGTCATTCAGTAACAAGGAGACGGAACGTGAGGCGGGACTTACCGCCTGATTGGCTGCCCGTTTCTGACGCATTGCCGCCTTGCCGAGCGCCGCGCGGGCACCCCTGGCTTTGGAGGGGGTGCCCGCTTGCCTGGGTGGCGCGCTGGGTGCTTAGGAGAGCCGCGGAGGAGCGCGCCACCTGGAAGGAGTCCCCGCGGCGGAAAGGCAGGCGGCGACACGTCGCGGGCTCCCTGTCAATCAAGGGGTAAGTCCCGCCTCGCGTTCTGTCTCCTTGTTACTGAATGACACTTCTGGTTGCGCAGGCATGAGGGGACCCATAGGCAGGTCTCTGGGTTTACCCTGGGTAAAGGGATGAATGTCTCCTCCTCAGGTACGCCCGGAAGCTGCCTGGCCACCACTGGATGCGGCAATACCTATATGGCTACCACTGCAGCCACAGCACCCAGGCAGCTTAGGATTCCATCGTTCTGGCTGCTCTACTGCCCTGGCTCTCAACAGTGGCAGATGGGCTTCCATGGAAGACAACATTGTCAATCTTCAGCTGCAGTCTGCTAATCCATGGGACTTCCATGGGAAGACAGGCAGCCAATGTTGACAGACCACGTGCTGTTGAACACACCCCAGAATTGTCTACAATGCGAAGTCTTCCTCAGCAGGCAAACCAATATAGGAAGGGTTCCTTCCCAAGAGCAGGAAGACTGAAAACCATCGATCTACTCAAAGCAGCTTATGACAAAAGGTTGAAAGAAGGAATTATTAGAGGAAAAAAGAGAACCAAAGAGCAGCAGCAAAACTGTTTACAATCCATCTCACAGGAATCACTAATACTGTTTGGGTTAAGGAGAGGCATTTTGTGCTTATAATGATCTTTTCAAATACTATTATTGAAATGCAATGTCAGTGTGTTTTGAGTTCCACTTATGTTGGAATTTGAGAACTTTTTTTAAATATGGCTAACTAGTCCAGCCCACTGAATGTTTGCCCTTTCCAAACAATGGCTCTACAAATGCCAAGTCAGCCTCTGGCTCCCCATAAATGATCTCTCCTGTGGCTCATCCGTAAGAGCAGGAGTCACCTTCAGGCTAAACAGCTGCAAAGGCTGCACCCTGCTCTAAGGAGGGACTTCCTAAACCGGGCTGGCTGCGCCTTAACTGATTTGGCAATTGGGTAAGCTGACCATCCAAGCACGCACTTTTCCCTGGGCTGTAATCAAATCCTCCAGTGTAGCCACGGTGATTTCTTTGCAATATGCACACCAAGAAGCCCTGTCTTAAAATGCTTGGTGTGTAGTGCCTATAGGACAGCTGTGGCATAGTTTGCAATAGCGGTGGAAGGAAAAGAGGTCCAACACCAAAAGAGGGAGAGGAGAGGAAAAGCTTTAGATTGGTGTAGGACAGGAGCCTCTAAATTATGGCCTGCAGGCTGGATCTGGCATCTGGGGAAATAAAAGCCTTCCCTGTCATGAGCGATGTGGATAGTTCCATTGTGTAGCTACTCCATTTTCCAACTGATCAGCTGGCAGGGATGTTCTGGGCATTTGCATCCCAAAAAGCTGTGCAGCAGGCTGCCAGGCATAGACATGAATGCCTAGAGCATCCCTGCGAGCCGATCAGCTGGATAATGGAGCAGCTGCATAATGGAATGATCTGCACAGCTCACGATGGGGAAGGCTTTCCCCGCACACAGTGATCCGTGGTTTGGAGACTGCGGGTGTAGGACAGTGGTTCTTATTCTCAAACTTTTTAGCAGTGGGACCCACTTTTTAAAACAACAATCTGTCATGACCCACATAGCTTTCCTAGACACACAAAGAGATCCAAAAAGAAATAATAATAATATTAATAAATAATATTTTTATTCTTAATAATAATATTAATAATATTTTTATTCTTAATAAAAATAATAATTTATTATATTAATAAATATAATATTAATAAATAATATTAATAATATTAATAATAATAAAGGGTCCTATGCCCCCAGGGTTGCTAAAGACCTTACATATAGTGTGTATAGTGTGTGTATAGTGTGTGTGTGTGTGTGTGTGTGTACACATTTGCTAGACTCTCTCTAGAAATTGGGTTCAAGGTCTATTCCCCTAGGCCAGTGTTTCTCAAACAGTTGGACTAATTGGGACCAATTAGGTGAGGCATGAGTGAATTTCAGGTGGGTCACATAGCACCCAGCTCAGCCATCATTGAGAAGATGGGACAGTAAAGATGTTTAGATGCATTATAAGAATTTATGTAAGATAATTGACTAAGAATTTAGCTTTCTTGGAACAGTAATCCTTATGTGTAACCCTTAGTTGTTCCTTTCCTAGGTTATCATGTATCATATCCTGTATCCGTATCTTAAAATTAATAAAAATATTTTTTTAAAAAAAGAGAAGATGGGACAGTGGAAAGGGGGAGGGCTGTGTGGTTATTTTGCTTTTGTCAAGGTTGCAAATAGTCTTTTTATTTTCCTTTCCGATTCACTTTGCTATTGGAAAATGGCTGAGAAATAACCCAACATATTGTTGCATTCTCAGGAAAGCAGCAGACTCTGGCATCACAATGTTGGCACTTCTGACCTTGAGATCCCTTCCAGGGAATCCTGGATATATTGTCATTCTAAAAAGTGTGTACTGGTGTCATAACGTTTCAGAACCACTGCCCTAAACCTTTTTACAACAGAAGGCTGACCTGGAGAGCCAGATATGTGACTTCATGACTAGACAAAAGGCTGAAACTGGGATCACACATGACCTACATCATGCCAATTACTAGGGAAAATAGGAAAATGTGACATTTAAATTTGTGGATATGAAGATTACCCCATACCACAGATCAGTATTCCAGCCACAAGAGTGATCGCTCAATCCGGATTGCCCAGCTGCTGCAATGTTCTTCTGCAAACTGAGCAAGGCGTGTTTGCGCAGCTTTAAAGAAAAGAATTTCAGAAACTTTTTGTGATCCACCAAAAATCTGCCTCTGACCTGACCCACATGGCCCGAGTTTGGGAAACGCGGTGTAGGAAGTTTTATTCTTCCACCAAATCATTGGTATTGAACATGCCCACTTCCTTTCAATAGTTCTCTTCTGTGGGGGAAGTGTCCAAGAATTTCTCTGAGCCCATTACAAACTTGTAACGTGATCCATGAAAGACCTTGTCTGTTTTGGGAAAGAAAAGGAAGATTGGTGTTCTTTAGGCCCTTTTCTGTAATGTCCTTATAGTTCTGACGGGCTCCCTAAAGCCTCTCTCCCAAGTGTTTGTATCCTCACTGGGCTGTGTCACTTTTTGGAGGGGTCTATAGGCAAAATGCCCTCTGGTGGCTTAGCAGATGGGTGGGGCAATCTGGGTGCCCGGCCAGAAGGGGGGTGCCAGGTGGGTGTCAGGCCAGAAAGGGGGTGTCCATATGCACACACTCCAGTCAGAACAGCAGCTGAAGGACATGCATGCTCACTGTGACAGTTTTGGTGATGTCCAAAAATCACCAAGCGTGATGGCTAGGGGTGTGTGTTTTGGGAACATTTGCTCCAAAATTTCTTGATTAAGGTAGCAAATTGTGGTATTATGTGTTTTTATTCTACATTCTCAATCCAAGTTCTTGTTTTTATTCATTGTAAATGCTTTAAAAGTGTACTAGGTAGATGATACAGGTGATAGTGTGTCAGCAGATACAGCCACAGTATTATTTCCAATTGGAAAAGTATTCTATTTTAATGTCTGGAAAATATCTTAAACACCAAAATGCAGTGTTTTATGTTTTTATTCAGATATTTTAACCGCCAAAAGGCAGTTGTTAATGCCCCAAAAGTTGTTTTCAACAACAACAACAACAAAAACACCTCTAGTGATGGACGAATGTAGCTTAGTGAGGCTGCAAAACATTCATGGTTTCAGATCCTGACCCCATAGTCCCAGAACTGGAATTCCCAAGGAGCTCTGGGGAGAAGAAATTACTGCTGAACCAGTTTGATGGTCCAATCCTATCTAAGCATTCAGAGCATCCAGGCTGCTGCGATTGGAGGGGATTTGATTTCCCATAGACCAGAAATTAGCCTTTTGCTAAACCAGATGATTGGCAATGATCAACATGGCTTGTTCAGTCCACTTACTTGGCCTTTCCAGATGTGACATTAGGGGGTGTCCTGAGTAGCTGTTTGCCTTAGAGGCATTTTCTGCGTATGTATTGCAGGCAACGAAACAGCAATGATAACAGAACTATAGGAATTTGCCGTGCAGGCCAGCTAGGATTGCTATCTTTCTTCTTAATATGTACTCTCTTTGACAGCTTCATCACAAGCAAAAATTCAGCAGGTATGCATTTTCCTTTCAAAACAAAGCAGAGATAAGTGAGTTTTGTGTCTTTCTGGTAGTTTAGTTGGCTTATTTTTTGATAGCGAACAAAAGTCAAATAACCGTGTTAACCAGTGTGCTGGATCTGAGTCTTCCTTCCTTAATTTCCAAGGGTTCTTTATGAAAACAGAGAAAATGCTATGGAACTATAACACTGTCAATGACTTTATAGTGTTTCCTAACTAGACATTATGGAAAAACAAGGGCTAAAGAGCCCTGAAAACATTGTTTGAAAGTTTCAGGAAGGGTGAAATTGAAGGTGACATCCGCTAAAATTGAATAGATATTTAGAACAGACAAAAACAAATATTTCTTTCTCCAGTGTGTAATTAATCTGTGGAACTCCTTGCCACAGGATATGGGAATGGCACTTGGCTTAGATGCCTATTAAAGGGTATTGGACAGATTTATGGAGGAAAGGTCCATCACAGATTACAAGCCATGATTGGTATGTCCAATCTCCTGGTAGAAGTAGGCTACCTAAGAATGCCAAACACAAGGGAATAGCAACTGGATGCAGGTATCTTGTTGCCTTGTGTGGTCCCTGAGACATCAGGTGGGCCACTGTAAGATACAGTAAGCTACACTAGATGGGCCTTTGGCTTGATAGAGCAGGGCTGTATTATGAGTGGAAAACAAGCTGCCAAGAAGCTGTGCTTCACCATTCTGAGACAGCCATTTCTCTTCAAAACATTTGGGGTTCAAAACATTTTTCCAAGGTCTTGAGTAGGAGCAGTGATGTCATCTGGGTGTGCCAGGAACCGGAACACCCGGCTGATTGGCAGCCCTCTGCCCCTATGGCGGAAAGCAGCCACACCTCCCTGCGCCTCACAACGCCCGAATCGCTCCATTTCAGAGCAATTTGGGACGCGAGGGAGGGCGGGCGAGCCCAGGAGCAGCTCGCCCGTCCTCCAGAGAGACGGCGCGCCCCGGGCCCATCTGCAGAACTGGCGGAACGGCGTACCGGGCCATTCCGCCAGGATGACACTGCTGGGTAGGAGGGAGAGAACCACTTGCTGGGCAATTTGGAGTGGAAAAATAGTGAATGAAGCATGCTGCTTCTCTGCTTCAAATACTGCATCCTAAAAAAAAAAATATTTAAAGTGATATTAGGGCTCTCTATGTTCACAAGATGTCCTGAGTGCCTTAGAAAATTCTCTCTACCACTTTGCCCCCCCCAACCTGTGTCTTGAGAAGTGCTACAATAGTTCTGAAGGTGAATGAATGAAGATAGAGTTCAGGCAGGCTGCCCTCTTTGTGACCCCTGGTGACAGCTGTAAGGACTCCAGCTTTCCTCCAACTTCTTTCAGAGAAGAAAGAAAAAACAACTCAGAATGATCTTTATTAGCCAACACAAAATGCTTCTTAAGGAGGGCAGCCGGGTGTTCATATGTTAATCAACAATTTTAATGGGAAGGCTTGTGACAGATGAAGGACTAGTCTCCCACTCAAGTGGCTACAGTCATACTTTCTGTATAAAATGTCAAACAGTATGGTGTTGATTGTACTAAAACAGTTGTACATGAAAATATTATTTCCTGGAAAGAATGTTTTTGAACATGAACAAGTGCCCCAGGTCTCCACATTTTCCAGGGACACAATCCTAAACTGAGTTAGGCTGACATAAACTAAGCCAGCAAAATTTGGCCAGCACAAGGGCCACCGTAAAGTATGTTTGGACCACCCTCAGAGTCAGAGAGGCCAGCACGCAGATGTGAGCACACCAACACGCTTTATGGTGGCCCTTGTGCTGGCCAAACTTTGCTGGCTTAGCTTATGCCAGCCTAACTCTAGTTTAGGATTGCGCTCTTAGTCATTTGGAAAAAATTGTGTGATTCCTTTCAACACACACACACACACACACACACACACACACACACACACACACACAGAGAGAGAGAGAGAGAGAGAGAGAGAGAGAGAGGATCAGACAGCATGCCTTGAAATTGAGAATCCTTTTAGATTTTCTTAAAGGCAATAAATGAAAAAGGAGAAACTTATAGAAAGTTCACAAGCAGCCCAATCCTGTGCTGCCCAGCTCCTGGAAAAGTGGGTGCAGGAGCCGCAGCAGCCTTAGGCGTCTCCTCAGGGGAAGAGGACGTTGGTCCGCTTCCCTCAGGGAAAGCCCCGGCCCCTGCAATGGGGCTACGCACACCTCTGCTTGCTATTTTGCTGGCAGAGACTGGGACAGCTGAGTACAGGGCATTCAAGCCCAACACAGGGGGTCAGATGGAACAGTGAGGGCCACCACAATTCCTGCTCCCTACTGGGGCTGCTCCTCCCCCCCAGTTCCACTCTCCCCCTGCCTTCCCCCTGCCCTCCCTTGCCCCCAAGAGCTGCTCTGCTGGCCTGCGGTAGCACTTACAGCAGTCAGTGGAATCGTGGCTGCTCCTCAGCACTGAGCACAGGCCCAGTGGCAGCAATGTTGCTTTTGGCAGTGCCACAAACATGCTTTATGGCATGTTTGCTACACAGGAGCTGGTAATAAGAGCTTAGTACTGGTTTCAGGATTGGGCCCTAAGAAGTCTGCATCAAATGTTGGTATGGCTCAAGACAGGGTGTTGAAGAGTACATTAACGGGGGCATCTGTATGTGCAAATTTCGCAAATTTCACCTCCAGCTTCGTTACACTTTGCAGATGTCTACTTCGACATCTGCAAAGTGTGACAGGGCTGGAGGGGTGTGTGTGTGTGTGTGTGTGTGTGTGTGTGTGTGAGAGAGAGAGAGAGAGAGAGAGAGAGAGAGAGGGAGAGGGAGAGGGAGAGGGAGAGAGAGAGAGGACTTTAAACTCTATAGCAAAGTAACATTTGGAAGAATGGATAATTTTACTCACTCCTATTTGAAAATGACATCCAAATTCGAAAGAGCAATTACAATGATTGGAACACACTCCTAATGAGAAACAACTTAAAAATTGCGGTCTTTTTAGCTTAGAAAAGAAAAAAAGGGCATATTCTATAGCATTATGAATTATAGAACCAGTGGCTAGAGATAGTGTTACCACATACAAATGGGATAGAGTGCCTATAACTTTCACCATTGTATGGAAGAGGGAATTTGGGCAGGTGCAGCTTTTGAAACCTTTCCATGTTGAGCTGCACCTGCCCAAATTCCCTCTTATATATCATGGGTAAAGGCATGGGCACTCTGTCCCAGTTTGTATCTGGTAACCCTAGCTAGAGATGCCTCCCCTCTCAAAATAGTGGAGTTTGGGATCACCCAGTGAAATCACCCAGTGAAATCTCACAGAAGATTTGAAACTAAAAAAGACACCATAATTAAGTTATGAAATTTAATACCAGAAGGTGTGGTGATGATCACTAGTTTAGAAGGTCTTTTAAAAAAAGTATTAGAAAAATAACCTCTATGATTCACCTAAAGTGCACTGATTTATCTTTAAAAAAAGGCTAGTGGGGTATGTAATATATGCCAAAATGACCAACATTTTAGTTTGAGATGTCTTACATTGAAGATATTTCACATTTCCACTAGGTGGTGCTCAAAGCCCTGCTATGCTGAGGAAACATTCTGTGTTATGCTGTGCCATGTAATGTGCATAAAATATGCCTCATTGGAGAGGAAGAATCACATTTTATAGAAGAAAGGAAGCAGTGGGACAGAGACCTGCCATTTAGAAGACTTGACCAGCAAAAATAGAAGAAAAACATACAAAACTTGCAAATGTTTATGAACAAAATAGCGAACGACGTGGGCTTCAACATTAGCTTTCGAATCCAGGGCAGTTTTAAGCTGATGCAGCTCAGCGGTGCTCGATACATTAGGTGAAGTGAACTGATAGACTGACATGGTGGAGTTATGGACAGTGACTGCGAACCCCTTGGGCATAGGACTACCAACACATGGAAAAATATTAAGTCATCAAATGCCTATCAGATCAGAGTAGGATACAATCCAAACGGTGGTGGTGATGGTGATTATGATAGCAGGAAGGAAGAGTACCCGCTCCTGTATGAATGCTCCTTTTTGAATGCTCCTGTACCAGAAATATATGTGTGAGAAAAACCAATCAAAGAGAAAAATTTGCATAGTCTCCCTCCACATGCTGGGACCAGTTTACTGGGTGGGGGGGGGCACTCAAAGCCTATGACTTCCCCTACCACCTGCAAGTCTGATGTAGCTAGGAAAACTAATAGCACAGCTATTGGCAGCATTCTGCCCTATCTGCTGGTTTTGAGCAAAGGAAGCAAAAATCCATTTTCTAGCCACTTGGGGAAAAAATGAAACTGTTTGGGTTTTAAAAAAATCTGTTTTATTTTTTGTTAGCATAGGAGACAGGTGCATTCACCTGGTGGTACTAATAGGAGACATTCCCATAACCAGCCACTACACCCTGGACTCTCAGCCAATCCCTGCCTTGGCCAACCTCTGGTGACACCAGTGCTGCTAACCTGTGATACCAGCCAGCTTCTTAGACATCTGCAGATGTGATGGGGAGGGAGGACAGATAGATCGGGTGGCAATGGCATATGCTGGAATCTTATTCCCCCATTTAAGAAAGCCCCCTGTGCTTTTTCCCTTCTTGGGCAGGCACTACCAAAAATAGGTGGAATATGTCTGATAAGACCCATAGAGAGCCCCAGGGATTCTTACAGGGATAGCTTTAGGAGCAATTCGAAACATTTTTTTTTTGCAGGGCTCCAGGGCACAGCTTGCTGTACAAGCAAAACAAAATGTCTAGATCGCCTTTGAAATGTAAATACTGTAGTTACAAAACTACTTGTAACTTGCTTTAGTGACTGTCAAATGATTTAGCAAATATCGTTATTTTATTTTGTATTACGAAAAAAATCAAAATGTAAGTGAACGTTGTTGGGAACAATTTTTTTTTATTCCTATATTATTATTGCCTATTATGAAAAAAGTATATTTCTTGCTTTTTTCCCTGCAAAATCTACTCTCACTTCGGGCTGTCACCCCTCCTCCCCAATGGTTGTATGTGGTTCCTTACAAGCCTCTGATTACTGCCCCCCCCCCCCCACACACACCTTTCAGAGAAATCTCCAATCAGGATGCATTCAGGGGTCCTTAACATCCCATTCACAGTCATCACAATCTCCCTCTCCTCCTTTCATCCCTAAGAGTACTGTAGCCTTGTGGGACAGGGGAAGTGATTTACAGTTGGATTTACAGTCGGGCCCCAGTAGCTTATGGACACTGGGTATACCCAAACAAAGATTCATATCACTCCATTGGTGCTGCTGGCTTCTGTGGCCTGCTGCTGCCCTTTCTCTCTTCCTGGTCTTCGCTCTCATGGGTTGGTGGTGGTAGAATGAGTTTAGCCTACACTTTAGAAAGGCTTAGCTCACTGAAGCTCCTTCCACACATGGAAAGGAGCAAGATAACAAGCCCACGTCCCTCTCACAGCTCCAATTGCCATGCGCGGCTGAGTCAGAGCCTTAAAGGGGAAATTTGGCTGCAGGTTATTTGGACAATGAATACCAATAGTGGCTGGGGGGAAGAGCAGGAGCAGCCCGCAAGAAGGAAGAGGGGCTGGGGCCCCCTAGGTCCTATGTGGAGACATTGGCTACATCAGTTTAAAGCCGGCCCTGGCTGTTTATCATTAAAATAAAGAGCTTCATTTACCACCACCACCCCCATTTGCCTTCTAGTCACTTCCCATCATAGGATGCATCATGTACCCTTTTGGCATGGTGAATTGGCACTAGTGCAAGGGGATAAGATTGGGGCCTAAGAGATACTTCACACTACAAATTTAGTAGGTATCTGGTGGGATACCATGAAACATATGATGTGCTCATGTGTTTTAACCATGTGAAATGTTTATACTGTATATGCACATGACTGGGGCTTGAGGTGAGCATTGTTTCAGGGCAAGGCTTATATATATATACTGCACATGTACTGTACTGTTTGCATGTCTATATCTATGTATGTATTCATATGTAATGCAATGTCTGATTTATGTGCTGGGATAGTCTTAAGGCTGTACATCCAGTGCACTCGCTTAGGGCCCAATCCTATCCCATTTTCCAGTGATGGTGCAACCTTGCCAATGGAGTGTGTGCTGAATCCTGTGGTGGGGCAGGAGTCAAGAGCCCCTCCTCAAAATAAGGGAACACGTGTTTTCTTATGGCTGAATTGTGACTGCATCAGTGCTAGAAAGTTGGATAGGATTGGGCCCTCAATCTGTAAAGTGTGAAACAATTGCCCATAGAAAGGACGCATTTTGCCATGTTTTTACCAACTGGCGGGTGTCTCCGTTACAGTAATAGAATAATTGTTCCTTTTCAGAAAGGAGGGTCCTCCCTACCATTGATCACCTAGGAAACGCTAGACAGGTTGTTCCGGGAAGGAATCTCCGTGCATAGGCTTGTCATTCCTTCACTGGCCTCCATGCTGTTCACCCAGCAACAGCAAAAGAAGTCAGGGCTTGATTCTGCAAATGGTTCCCCATCGTGAACCTGATTCACTTTTATAATGTGGTGTCAGCAGGCAGAATGCTTTGAGCATGAGGCTGTTAAGAGCTGATTGGAACTGACGGCAAAACTCTGGTGGCAATGAGCGAATGGAATAGAATCCAGATGACCTTGTTTTAGTCATATTGTTTCTGCATGGCGTCTCATGAATTTGAAGGGGGGAAAGAGGCAGGGGGCACATCGGGAAAGCCTCAGAATGTAAACAGCTAAGGAAAAAAAGGAACTACCTGTGTATCTGGTGCTTCACAACCCCTCGCAGAATCACAGCGATTGCAATCCAGTACAGTAATAGACATACTTGATGGCATGAATGCCGGTATTCAAATAAGGCGCTCTGGCCCGATACATTCAAGGAAGATAATGTCTATTCATTTCAGCACTTGCTGGAAAAGAAGCGCTCCTTAAAAGCTGAATTGGAAAGAGCAGGTTCCTTGGGGGGATCCAATCCAATCCACTCATCCTTCCCTCTCCAGGGAACTATTTCACAGCCATGCCGACAGTCCAGGAAGGCTCCAATCCAACATGGAGTCAAGACACAATTAAGCGCAGTGATTGCAGCCAGGGAGCCAATCTGCGTAACTATGCTGCTCTTTGGATGTGCTCTCCTGCATCTGAATTGTGCTCTCCTACTACCTGAGAACCATGGTAGTAGTCGAGGAGTTGTTTCCAGCATTCACTGTGGGCAAGCCTTGTATTTGACATGGTGAACCGTTCGGATGTCTTTATATCCATCTGACCAGAGGCAAGAATGAGGCTCCCTTGACAAGACCTTTGCATCTCATTCTTCACATTCCCCATGCTGCTTATTAGGCGTGTGGATTTATTTTAAGACCAAAAGGGAATTACAATGAACGAATCTCAGCAGAGGTGGCGGGAGGGGGCTGCGGGGGGAGGCAAGCATGGCAGGTGCCGGCTGCGACGAGGCACCACAGCGCAGAAAAACCCGTGTGCTTTTTGCGCCCACCCTCTCCTGATCTCGGATTGCTACTTAATGGAGCGATTCAGGTGCAGGGAGGAGTGGTTGGGCGATGCACAGGGGCGGGGCAACCACACTGGGGGTGCAGTGACATCGCCCCACCTGAGGGCGCTCCGAGCCGCGAACGGGTCTGAGAGAGCAATCCTATAGCAAAGTGACCCTTTCCACAGGGCACAATCCAAACCTGGAGTTAGTCCAGCACAGTTAGGCCAGCAAAGTTGGGCCGGCACGAGGGCCACCGTAAATTGCATGTGGTGGCCTTACTCCAGATTAAGATTGAGATCTGAATCTCATTCATTGTAGTGAAGAGACCGTACCCTAACGACCAGTAACCTAGGGGCTCCAGACCCAAAACGGAGACTCTGGCCTTTCGGAAATAGGAACTGCTTTGCGGAGCTTTGCAAAAAAATGTGTAGTGGGTTGCACTGTGCTCCAGCTAGCTCAAAACAGGATGCGTGTCTGAATAACAAAGGAAATGTAAAATCTCAAGAACGTCCAAATAACAGAAAGCAAGGTCCGGGGTAACGCGCAAGCACCCCGACTGGAACACTCTGATTGTGAAATGCGTAGGCAAGAGGTTTTGCAGATAGTTTGAGCTTTTGCTGTACCCTCTCCTTCCCCCTTTCCCCCTCCCCTCCTGAAAGTAGACGCTAACTGCTGTTTGAAACCTGTACTCTTCCCATTTCTCCGGTAAGAGCTGGCCCTCTTGCAAGAGATCAATAAATGAGTCCCAAGCTCATCCTGTCTGTTTGATGTCATCCTGTTTGAACACCTGAATGGCCTGCTTGTGCGTGAACAAGACTGAGCTGCAAACTGCAAATCAGAACTTCCCTGATTCAAATCTTGCCGTGAATTCAGAAGGTGGCATTACGGGGTTGTTGTTAGGAACACATCGGCAAGATAATGCAGCATGCAGGACTTTGCACAATCAGAAAGCTCATATTATGCATGGTATGTAGAGAGGATATTTTCTTCCTCTTTCCCAAAACTAGAACAGGGATCATCCAATGAAACTGATTGGCAGGGATGCGCTGAAGCCAAGCTACTAAGTTTTGAGTTGAGCCATGAGTCAGCGACTCTGCAACTTGACCTGCAAGTCACAGCACATGCTTGTCGAAACTTGACTCAGAGAACTATCGAGTCATTTCAAGAAACAAGTCAAGTCCTTGAGCAAAAAAATCCCTTAAGCCTTTCTCCTCCCCTCAACCCCTCCCAATTCCACCTCCTGAAACCACCTACTCGTCTCCTACAATGTCTGCTGCTGTTTTCGATCTGAAGACCGGCTTCTGGATCAGCCATAAGGTCTTTTGGGGCGACAAGGAAAGAAGTAAGCAAGCAAACATACACACACTGAAGAGAATTAGGACTCTGTGCTGGCCTAACTCCAGGTTAGGATTGCGCTGATTCAGTATCCACGGTTTCAGTTATCCACGGATACCATGGATACTGAGATGCCTATTAAAAAGAGAGGGGAACATTAAACAAATCTCTTTTTTTTTACCTTGTTGCAGCCAAACCACTGATGTTCCCCTAGCTTTAAAAAGGCATCCCCAGTATCCATGGTTTCAGGTATCCACAGTCGGGTCCAGAACAAAACCCCAGTGGATAATGGGGCATGCCTGTAAATAGGAATGGTTCAAGACAAGGATAAGGAAAAAGAGTAGCTTTCCCCTTTCCTAGTGTCCAGAATCACTGTGATCTCACCGCTATCTATATATATAAAGAAGAGCGTATGTGTGTGTGTATGTATGTGTGTATGTTTGTTCCACATAGGCTCCGCAACGCCTGGACCGATTCGCGCCAAACTCGGCACGCGGGTGCCTTGGCCCCCCGAAACCATCGCTGCGCGGTTTTGGAACGGATCGCGCCCCCACGGGCGCGGGTACAAGCGAATTTGTGGTTCTCTATGGGCGGCTATGGGCTGAACCGAACATTCCGAGGCTCTGGTGATGTCATGA
>JAJKFI010021032.1:0-18901 GCA_029204185.1 Lerista edwardsae | reverse complement strand
CATAGGATTCTGCTGATTCTGGAGAGAAGGGTGCAAACCCAAGCTGCTCGAGGAAGGAGGAGAGTTTAGGCGTGCAGAGGTGAGGGCGGTTGATAGCTAGACACCAGGCTGCCTGAACCCCTTCTCCCAGACTGCCACACTCCCTTGTCCCTGACTGGCATGACAGGACTGCCTCCACAGTGACGCGGTAAAGCAGCATGGGCAAGCACTGGGTAGACGCGCTCTTTCACCCAAAATTGCCTACCTGCTGCTGCGTCCGGTCTGAGACTCCCAGAAGCTGCCTAGGAGCCGGGTTGGGGGGCCAAGTGTTGCAAGTCCTTAAAATAGCCGGCAGAGCAGCCGAGCTGGGTGCGCTCCCTCTCTCTCTCCCCGCAGGCATTCAGCCATGCGCTCTGCCTGGTTTGCAGGCAGAGTGTGTAAATCAGCCGGGAGGGCAACCGAGCTGAGTGTGCACACGCTGCTTGGTTCTCGCTCCTGCAGGCATCCAGCCACGTACTCTGCCCGGTTTGCAGGCTGAGCGCGTAAAACAGCCGGGAGGGCAACAAAGCTGAGTGTGCACACACTGCCCGGAAGAAGCTGCTTTGCAGCGCGGTCCAGCCATATTGCAAGGTGCCCGTGTCATGCGTGCCCACCCCTCCTCCTTTCGGCTCAGAGTGATGGGCGGGCCGGATAAATGTTCTTGGGGGGCCGGATCCGGCCCGCGGGCCGTAGTTTGAGGACCCCTGATGTAAGGTGTTCATGTTGTTGCACAACTACGACGACATGGTCAAATTTGTTCTTATAGTAACACAGAAAAAGCCCAAGTGGTTCAATGAACCAAATGCTTCCATCAGGGCCAGCCTTAAGCCAATGTGACCAATGTCGTCACATTGGACCCCGCACTTTGGGGGCCCCGCACCAGCACAGTGAACATATCGCCCGCTGCTGCAGCCAGGATCTCTATGGGCTGTAAGTCAGTGGGGCAAGCACAGCAGCTTTGCCTTGGGCCCTCCCACTGACCCTGGCTCCAAACAGCCCCAAATGGGCCTCCGGGAAGCAGTTGGTTGTGATGTCATGACCAGTTGCCATGCTTTGTGTGTGGCACCACAAGCGCTCTTCTGGTGAGTGGGGGCCCTACGGGGGAGTATTCGATGCTCGATGCTCCTAGAGCTGGCCCTGGCTTCCATACACCAAGGTCACCAAGGGAGCAGGGCGGGGTCTGGGTTACTACTGTCACAGGACCCACAACCCATCTTGTTGTTTTAAAGTGCTTGAAAAAGCCTTGAATGAGCATCCAATGTATTGAAATCCACAACCCTGCTTGCTTTTCCAAACTGCTTCAAAAAGCCTTGGATAATAAACATAACAGCATTCCAACCCAGAACCAAGCTTTTGAAAAAAGTGCTTTGAAAAGCCTCAATGAAGGAACAGCTTGCTTTACTTCCATATATTTGCTAATTTTATTAAACAGAACGGAAAATTTAAAAGTCTCTGTAACCACAATTTCAATTACCCACAGTTCTCAAATCTCTTCTCCCTTCCTCCATAACTCACCTCTTTTTGTCTTCATTAATTCAATTAATTCAATCAGATTGCCTTGTCTAGCAGACTGTATAACTACTTTCAGTTCTGAAAAAGGTCATTCTGTTGTCCCCTCAATTCTTTAAATTGCGCTAGGAGAGATCCTCTTGACTTCTATTAAAGGTAAAGGTTTCCCCACGACCGAATGGTCTAGTTGTGACCGACTGTAGGGGGTGGTGCTCATCTCCATTTCAAAGCCTGTAGAGCCGGCGTTTTATCCGAGGACAAGCTTCCGTGGTCATGTGGCTGGCTATACACCGTAGCGCACAGAACACCATTATCTTCCCACCGAAGTGGTCCCTATTTATCTACTTGCATTTAGGTGCTTTTGAACTGCTAGGTTGGCAGGAGCTGGGACAAGCAACGGGAGCTCACTCTGTCGTGCAGTCTTGAACTCCCAACCTTCTGGTCAGAAAGCCCAGCAGCAGCAGTTTAACCCGCTGCACCACCACATCCCTTGACTTCTATTAAGCACCTACAATTACTCCCAACATAATGATCCTACTCCTCCATCTAGATATTGGTAACCCAGGAAGGAACATGCTTCCCCTAAATACCTAGGGGGCAAGGGGGGAAAATACCCTAAGGTGCCAGGCGGGAGGATGGCAAAATCACCCCTCCCACCCTCAGTCATGCCCCCCATTGGCACTCTGCTAAGGAGGGAGAGAAGTGCAGCCCCTGGAGGGTCTTCTGAGAGCTGGGAAAGTCAAGCACGCAACTGTATTTTAGTGCTGTAAATGAATGCAGTTGTTAAAATCAGCTTTCTCATTCATCCACAATGTCCTTGGTCTCCAGCAATTTTTCCGTGGTTTACGATGACCTCGTGTCTACAAGGAAATGAACTCTCTTTGGATTCTTCTGGACTTGTGCTGAACCTGTGCAGCCCAGTGCTCGATACGCATCCTGCCAGGTGCTAGGAGCGAAGGGAATTGGACTGAGGAATGGACTGACATAAATTGCACGTTGTGTTTGACTTGTCTTCTGTTGCAGCTGGATGGCCTGCTGTGCGCACTAACCTCCATCGCTGGCAACACAGAACCATTTTTCATAGCAGGTCTTACACACTCCATTATTTGAACATTTCCAAGGGACAAACAAAGGGTCACTGCAATGTGAGCTGCTCGCCAGAGAATGCAGCTGCTGACCCTTTGGAGAACCCTCTTTCTCTTTTGACATCTGCAAGAACGCTGACTATGTGTTGACCTAGTTGTGCCGAGAATTCTCCCGAAAGACAGAAAACTGATCCAAAAAACAAACCCAGACTCAGTTACTGAAAGCATGAAGCTCATTTCCCCAAGGGAGAAAATGTCATGGAGCAACTTGACTCGTTTTCTTCATAAGTGAGTCTTTTGATGAGTCACCTTGGCCACAACTTTCCATTGTGATGGAATTCCCCAACATCTGGCCTTGTTGGCTAGTTGGTTTAAAAGGCCTCTTACATGCAGTACCTATGAGGGTTGCATGGCTTACCTACTGGAATCATCTGTATATTAATCATGCTTCATACACCTTTGGTAGGGTATGTCTAAAGGGTGCACATTAAAATTAGCATACAATTTGGTGGGCTAAGAACTCGGACTCTCCACAGGGGGTGCATCGTGTTCATTGCATAGATCAGTGAGCGCTTTGAAGTTGGGCCAACCTGCCCACCTCTGTGTCCATTTGGTTCTGAAATGGAGCCATTCCAGAAGCCTGAGAAGGATAGTGCACAGGTGCAGGGTGACGCAATGATGTGGGGGGGGGGGGCTGATGCTTCCTCATCACCACATCGCATGGGCCAGGACACCAGAAGGCTGTGAGACAATACCACAAAGAGGAAAAGCAACAGGGTGAAATTTCATCTTCCCTTGCAGGCCATCAATGGATGCTGAGTGGGGTACTCTCCCTGTGTCTATCTCTCTTTGGTCACTGCCTGGTGACCTGGCAACATCTTCTAGTGTTCATCAATGAGTCATCACTTCCAGTTCAGGTGAGCTCTGAATGTGCAGAGCTTGGCTTTGAGCTGCCACACAGCCACACAGCCATTCAGCTTACCAGGAACACTGCTTTTCAGGCCATCCCAAACTGTAACTGGTAATCATTTGACATTAACAGACACTCATTTCTTGCTCCCAAGGCAGGTGAGGGATGAGGACAATGACCAGGTGTGAGTTAGATTATAACAAGGCTGTTGTTCTCAAGTCATATCAGGCAGTAATGAGATTCCAGTTTAGATTTGAAAGAGGAAAGCACTGTATATTGTCTGACCTAAAGCTCTGGTCAAAATGAATATGGCAGGCTGTTTTCTACATCAGCCTTAATGCATTTAAACAACTGACTTTTAGGGAAAATAAAGAGGTTTCCCATCTAAGACAGTGGTATTCAAACTTTTTAGACTGGGATCCACTTTTTAGAATGACACTCGTGTTGGGACCCACCAGAAGTGATGTCTAACCTGGAACTGATGTTGTGGCAGGAAGTGACATCATCAAGCAGGAAGTGACATCATCATAATAAAATGACACTCTTGAAATATAAATTGGCATTCTTGGACTGCAGCATTTGTACAACCATGAAACATCCCTGATAGAAAGATTAGGACAAAATATGATGTAAAAGTAGTGAACTAAAAAAATTAAAAAACGAACTATTTATTCAAACTATTAACACTCACAAATGGAATATAAGAAGAGTAAGGCCTGCAGTTTCCAAGCTGGCTGCTCCCAGTTTTCTGTGACTCACCTGACATCAGGTTGTGACCCACCAAGTGGATCCCAACCCACCGTTTGAATAGCACAGATCTAAGGCAGTGATTTTCAAACTGTGGGCCTAGGTGCCCTGGAAGGTATCAGAAGTCAAAGTAGTAGAAAATAAGTAGATGATGATGATGATGATGATGATGATGATGATGATGATGATGATGTCCTTTGCTCAAGGAATTCAGTGTACACAATACCTCCTTTTATCCTCACACCCATACTGCGTGGTATGTTAATTTGAAATTTTTTTCACATTTTTATACTGCCCTTCCTCCAAGAAACTCAGGATGGTGTACACGGTTCATCTCCTTCTTGTGTCCTCACAACAATCCTGTGAGGTAGGTAGGGCTGAGAGAGAATGGCTGGCCCAATGTCACCTAGGAAGCCTCATGGCTGAGAGGCGATTTTAGCCTGGATCGTCCAGATCTGTCCATCTCCCAAAGTACTCCACCATCCTGGCTCTCTTAGATAGGCTGAGAGGATTTGGCCCAAAGCCTTCCAGTAGGCTGTTTGCTGCTGATAAATTAACCCCATGTCTCACTTGGGCTAAGGGCCCAATACTATACTCACCAAAATGGGCGGTGCGAATGTACTGCCGTGCTGGTGTTGCAAAGGTGCTGTAAGCCACCTCCAGCACTGGAGCCCATCGCCTGGAGGCAGGGACGTGGAGCTGGTGAATGGTGAGTTTCACTGCCACTGGTGGTGTGCTGTTTCTGGGCTGGCGGGGAGGGCGGAACTGGGGGGATAGGCAGAGCATGGGTCGAGAATGGCATTGGCCTCCACCGCCAGATCCTGACCTCCATGTCAGGCCTTGTGGCCCGGCACAGAGTCTGGGCTGGCTAAATAGTTGCGCACAGTAGTGTCATTCAGTAACAAGGAGACGGAACGTGAGGCGGGACTTACCGCCTGATTGGCTGCCCGTTTCTGACGCATTGCCGCCTTGCCGAGCGCCGCGCGGGCACCCCTGGCTTTGGAGGGGGTGCCCGCTTGCCTGGGTGGCGCGCTGGGTGCTTAGGAGAGCCGCGGAGGAGCGCGCCACCTGGAAGGAGTCCCCGCGGCGGAAAGGCAGGCGGCGACACGTCGCGGGCTCCCTGTCAATCAAGGGGTAAGTCCCGCCTCGCGTTCTGTCTCCTTGTTACTGAATGACACTTCTGGTTGCGCAGGCATGAGGGGACCCATAGGCAGGTCTCTGGGTTTACCCTGGGTAAAGGGATGAATGTCTCCTCCTCAGGTACGCCCGGAAGCTGCCTGGCCACCACTGGATGCGGCAATACCTATATGGCTACCACTGCAGCCACAGCACCCAGGCAGCTTAGGATTCCATCGTTCTGGCTGCTCTACTGCCCTGGCTCTCAACAGTGGCAGATGGGCTTCCATGGAAGACAACATTGTCAATCTTCAGCTGCAGTCTGCTAATCCATGGGACTTCCATGGGAAGACAGGCAGCCAATGTTGACAGACCACGTGCTGTTGAACACACCCCAGAATTGTCTACAATGCGAAGTCTTCCTCAGCAGGCAAACCAATATAGGAAGGGTTCCTTCCCAAGAGCAGGAAGACTGAAAACCATCGATCTACTCAAAGCAGCTTATGACAAAAGGTTGAAAGAAGGAATTATTAGAGGAAAAAAGAGAACCAAAGAGCAGCAGCAAAACTGTTTACAATCCATCTCACAGGAATCACTAATACTGTTTGGGTTAAGGAGAGGCATTTTGTGCTTATAATGATCTTTTCAAATACTATTATTGAAATGCAATGTCAGTGTGTTTTGAGTTCCACTTATGTTGGAATTTGAGAACTTTTTTTAAATATGGCTAACTAGTCCAGCCCACTGAATGTTTGCCCTTTCCAAACAATGGCTCTACAAATGCCAAGTCAGCCTCTGGCTCCCCATAAATGATCTCTCCTGTGGCTCATCCGTAAGAGCAGGAGTCACCTTCAGGCTAAACAGCTGCAAAGGCTGCACCCTGCTCTAAGGAGGGACTTCCTAAACCGGGCTGGCTGCGCCTTAACTGATTTGGCAATTGGGTAAGCTGACCATCCAAGCACGCACTTTTCCCTGGGCTGTAATCAAATCCTCCAGTGTAGCCACGGTGATTTCTTTGCAATATGCACACCAAGAAGCCCTGTCTTAAAATGCTTGGTGTGTAGTGCCTATAGGACAGCTGTGGCATAGTTTGCAATAGCGGTGGAAGGAAAAGAGGTCCAACACCAAAAGAGGGAGAGGAGAGGAAAAGCTTTAGATTGGTGTAGGACAGGAGCCTCTAAATTATGGCCTGCAGGCTGGATCTGGCATCTGGGGAAATAAAAGCCTTCCCTGTCATGAGCGATGTGGATAGTTCCATTGTGTAGCTACTCCATTTTCCAACTGATCAGCTGGCAGGGATGTTCTGGGCATTTGCATCCCAAAAAGCTGTGCAGCAGGCTGCCAGGCATAGACATGAATGCCTAGAGCATCCCTGCGAGCCGATCAGCTGGATAATGGAGCAGCTGCATAATGGAATGATCTGCACAGCTCACGATGGGGAAGGCTTTCCCCGCACACAGTGATCCGTGGTTTGGAGACTGCGGGTGTAGGACAGTGGTTCTTATTCTCAAACTTTTTAGCAGTGGGACCCACTTTTTAAAACAACAATCTGTCATGACCCACATAGCTTTCCTAGACACACAAAGAGATCCAAAAAGAAATAATAATAATATTAATAAATAATATTTTTATTCTTAATAATAATATTAATAATATTTTTATTCTTAATAAAAATAATAATTTATTATATTAATAAATATAATATTAATAAATAATATTAATAATATTAATAATAATAAAGGGTCCTATGCCCCCAGGGTTGCTAAAGACCTTACATATAGTGTGTATAGTGTGTGTATAGTGTGTGTGTGTGTGTGTGTGTGTACACATTTGCTAGACTCTCTCTAGAAATTGGGTTCAAGGTCTATTCCCCTAGGCCAGTGTTTCTCAAACAGTTGGACTAATTGGGACCAATTAGGTGAGGCATGAGTGAATTTCAGGTGGGTCACATAGCACCCAGCTCAGCCATCATTGAGAAGATGGGACAGTAAAGATGTTTAGATGCATTATAAGAATTTATGTAAGATAATTGACTAAGAATTTAGCTTTCTTGGAACAGTAATCCTTATGTGTAACCCTTAGTTGTTCCTTTCCTAGGTTATCATGTATCATATCCTGTATCCGTATCTTAAAATTAATAAAAATATTTTTTTAAAAAAAGAGAAGATGGGACAGTGGAAAGGGGGAGGGCTGTGTGGTTATTTTGCTTTTGTCAAGGTTGCAAATAGTCTTTTTATTTTCCTTTCCGATTCACTTTGCTATTGGAAAATGGCTGAGAAATAACCCAACATATTGTTGCATTCTCAGGAAAGCAGCAGACTCTGGCATCACAATGTTGGCACTTCTGACCTTGAGATCCCTTCCAGGGAATCCTGGATATATTGTCATTCTAAAAAGTGTGTACTGGTGTCATAACGTTTCAGAACCACTGCCCTAAACCTTTTTACAACAGAAGGCTGACCTGGAGAGCCAGATATGTGACTTCATGACTAGACAAAAGGCTGAAACTGGGATCACACATGACCTACATCATGCCAATTACTAGGGAAAATAGGAAAATGTGACATTTAAATTTGTGGATATGAAGATTACCCCATACCACAGATCAGTATTCCAGCCACAAGAGTGATCGCTCAATCCGGATTGCCCAGCTGCTGCAATGTTCTTCTGCAAACTGAGCAAGGCGTGTTTGCGCAGCTTTAAAGAAAAGAATTTCAGAAACTTTTTGTGATCCACCAAAAATCTGCCTCTGACCTGACCCACATGGCCCGAGTTTGGGAAACGCGGTGTAGGAAGTTTTATTCTTCCACCAAATCATTGGTATTGAACATGCCCACTTCCTTTCAATAGTTCTCTTCTGTGGGGGAAGTGTCCAAGAATTTCTCTGAGCCCATTACAAACTTGTAACGTGATCCATGAAAGACCTTGTCTGTTTTGGGAAAGAAAAGGAAGATTGGTGTTCTTTAGGCCCTTTTCTGTAATGTCCTTATAGTTCTGACGGGCTCCCTAAAGCCTCTCTCCCAAGTGTTTGTATCCTCACTGGGCTGTGTCACTTTTTGGAGGGGTCTATAGGCAAAATGCCCTCTGGTGGCTTAGCAGATGGGTGGGGCAATCTGGGTGCCCGGCCAGAAGGGGGGTGCCAGGTGGGTGTCAGGCCAGAAAGGGGGTGTCCATATGCACACACTCCAGTCAGAACAGCAGCTGAAGGACATGCATGCTCACTGTGACAGTTTTGGTGATGTCCAAAAATCACCAAGCGTGATGGCTAGGGGTGTGTGTTTTGGGAACATTTGCTCCAAAATTTCTTGATTAAGGTAGCAAATTGTGGTATTATGTGTTTTTATTCTACATTCTCAATCCAAGTTCTTGTTTTTATTCATTGTAAATGCTTTAAAAGTGTACTAGGTAGATGATACAGGTGATAGTGTGTCAGCAGATACAGCCACAGTATTATTTCCAATTGGAAAAGTATTCTATTTTAATGTCTGGAAAATATCTTAAACACCAAAATGCAGTGTTTTATGTTTTTATTCAGATATTTTAACCGCCAAAAGGCAGTTGTTAATGCCCCAAAAGTTGTTTTCAACAACAACAACAACAAAAACACCTCTAGTGATGGACGAATGTAGCTTAGTGAGGCTGCAAAACATTCATGGTTTCAGATCCTGACCCCATAGTCCCAGAACTGGAATTCCCAAGGAGCTCTGGGGAGAAGAAATTACTGCTGAACCAGTTTGATGGTCCAATCCTATCTAAGCATTCAGAGCATCCAGGCTGCTGCGATTGGAGGGGATTTGATTTCCCATAGACCAGAAATTAGCCTTTTGCTAAACCAGATGATTGGCAATGATCAACATGGCTTGTTCAGTCCACTTACTTGGCCTTTCCAGATGTGACATTAGGGGGTGTCCTGAGTAGCTGTTTGCCTTAGAGGCATTTTCTGCGTATGTATTGCAGGCAACGAAACAGCAATGATAACAGAACTATAGGAATTTGCCGTGCAGGCCAGCTAGGATTGCTATCTTTCTTCTTAATATGTACTCTCTTTGACAGCTTCATCACAAGCAAAAATTCAGCAGGTATGCATTTTCCTTTCAAAACAAAGCAGAGATAAGTGAGTTTTGTGTCTTTCTGGTAGTTTAGTTGGCTTATTTTTTGATAGCGAACAAAAGTCAAATAACCGTGTTAACCAGTGTGCTGGATCTGAGTCTTCCTTCCTTAATTTCCAAGGGTTCTTTATGAAAACAGAGAAAATGCTATGGAACTATAACACTGTCAATGACTTTATAGTGTTTCCTAACTAGACATTATGGAAAAACAAGGGCTAAAGAGCCCTGAAAACATTGTTTGAAAGTTTCAGGAAGGGTGAAATTGAAGGTGACATCCGCTAAAATTGAATAGATATTTAGAACAGACAAAAACAAATATTTCTTTCTCCAGTGTGTAATTAATCTGTGGAACTCCTTGCCACAGGATATGGGAATGGCACTTGGCTTAGATGCCTATTAAAGGGTATTGGACAGATTTATGGAGGAAAGGTCCATCACAGATTACAAGCCATGATTGGTATGTCCAATCTCCTGGTAGAAGTAGGCTACCTAAGAATGCCAAACACAAGGGAATAGCAACTGGATGCAGGTATCTTGTTGCCTTGTGTGGTCCCTGAGACATCAGGTGGGCCACTGTAAGATACAGTAAGCTACACTAGATGGGCCTTTGGCTTGATAGAGCAGGGCTGTATTATGAGTGGAAAACAAGCTGCCAAGAAGCTGTGCTTCACCATTCTGAGACAGCCATTTCTCTTCAAAACATTTGGGGTTCAAAACATTTTTCCAAGGTCTTGAGTAGGAGCAGTGATGTCATCTGGGTGTGCCAGGAACCGGAACACCCGGCTGATTGGCAGCCCTCTGCCCCTATGGCGGAAAGCAGCCACACCTCCCTGCGCCTCACAACGCCCGAATCGCTCCATTTCAGAGCAATTTGGGACGCGAGGGAGGGCGGGCGAGCCCAGGAGCAGCTCGCCCGTCCTCCAGAGAGACGGCGCGCCCCGGGCCCATCTGCAGAACTGGCGGAACGGCGTACCGGGCCATTCCGCCAGGATGACACTGCTGGGTAGGAGGGAGAGAACCACTTGCTGGGCAATTTGGAGTGGAAAAATAGTGAATGAAGCATGCTGCTTCTCTGCTTCAAATACTGCATCCTAAAAAAAAAAATATTTAAAGTGATATTAGGGCTCTCTATGTTCACAAGATGTCCTGAGTGCCTTAGAAAATTCTCTCTACCACTTTGCCCCCCCCAACCTGTGTCTTGAGAAGTGCTACAATAGTTCTGAAGGTGAATGAATGAAGATAGAGTTCAGGCAGGCTGCCCTCTTTGTGACCCCTGGTGACAGCTGTAAGGACTCCAGCTTTCCTCCAACTTCTTTCAGAGAAGAAAGAAAAAACAACTCAGAATGATCTTTATTAGCCAACACAAAATGCTTCTTAAGGAGGGCAGCCGGGTGTTCATATGTTAATCAACAATTTTAATGGGAAGGCTTGTGACAGATGAAGGACTAGTCTCCCACTCAAGTGGCTACAGTCATACTTTCTGTATAAAATGTCAAACAGTATGGTGTTGATTGTACTAAAACAGTTGTACATGAAAATATTATTTCCTGGAAAGAATGTTTTTGAACATGAACAAGTGCCCCAGGTCTCCACATTTTCCAGGGACACAATCCTAAACTGAGTTAGGCTGACATAAACTAAGCCAGCAAAATTTGGCCAGCACAAGGGCCACCGTAAAGTATGTTTGGACCACCCTCAGAGTCAGAGAGGCCAGCACGCAGATGTGAGCACACCAACACGCTTTATGGTGGCCCTTGTGCTGGCCAAACTTTGCTGGCTTAGCTTATGCCAGCCTAACTCTAGTTTAGGATTGCGCTCTTAGTCATTTGGAAAAAATTGTGTGATTCCTTTCAACACACACACACACACACACACACACACACACACACACACACACACAGAGAGAGAGAGAGAGAGAGAGAGAGAGAGAGAGGATCAGACAGCATGCCTTGAAATTGAGAATCCTTTTAGATTTTCTTAAAGGCAATAAATGAAAAAGGAGAAACTTATAGAAAGTTCACAAGCAGCCCAATCCTGTGCTGCCCAGCTCCTGGAAAAGTGGGTGCAGGAGCCGCAGCAGCCTTAGGCGTCTCCTCAGGGGAAGAGGACGTTGGTCCGCTTCCCTCAGGGAAAGCCCCGGCCCCTGCAATGGGGCTACGCACACCTCTGCTTGCTATTTTGCTGGCAGAGACTGGGACAGCTGAGTACAGGGCATTCAAGCCCAACACAGGGGGTCAGATGGAACAGTGAGGGCCACCACAATTCCTGCTCCCTACTGGGGCTGCTCCTCCCCCCCCAGTTCCACTCTCCCCCTGCCTTCCCCCTGCCCTCCCTTGCCCCCAAGAGCTGCTCTGCTGGCCTGCGGTAGCACTTACAGCAGTCAGTGGAATCGTGGCTGCTCCTCAGCACTGAGCACAGGCCCAGTGGCAGCAATGTTGCTTTTGGCAGTGCCACAAACATGCTTTATGGCATGTTTGCTACACAGGAGCTGGTAATAAGAGCTTAGTACTGGTTTCAGGATTGGGCCCTAAGAAGTCTGCATCAAATGTTGGTATGGCTCAAGACAGGGTGTTGAAGAGTACATTAACGGGGGCATCTGTATGTGCAAATTTCGCAAATTTCACCTCCAGCTTCGTTACACTTTGCAGATGTCTACTTCGACATCTGCAAAGTGTGACAGGGCTGGAGGGGTGTGTGTGTGTGTGTGTGTGTGTGTGTGTGTGTGAGAGAGAGAGAGAGAGAGAGAGAGAGAGAGAGGGAGAGGGAGAGGGAGAGGGAGAGAGAGAGAGGACTTTAAACTCTATAGCAAAGTAACATTTGGAAGAATGGATAATTTTACTCACTCCTATTTGAAAATGACATCCAAATTCGAAAGAGCAATTACAATGATTGGAACACACTCCTAATGAGAAACAACTTAAAAATTGCGGTCTTTTTAGCTTAGAAAAGAAAAAAAGGGCATATTCTATAGCATTATGAATTATAGAACCAGTGGCTAGAGATAGTGTTACCACATACAAATGGGATAGAGTGCCTATAACTTTCACCATTGTATGGAAGAGGGAATTTGGGCAGGTGCAGCTTTTGAAACCTTTCCATGTTGAGCTGCACCTGCCCAAATTCCCTCTTATATATCATGGGTAAAGGCATGGGCACTCTGTCCCAGTTTGTATCTGGTAACCCTAGCTAGAGATGCCTCCCCTCTCAAAATAGTGGAGTTTGGGATCACCCAGTGAAATCACCCAGTGAAATCTCACAGAAGATTTGAAACTAAAAAAGACACCATAATTAAGTTATGAAATTTAATACCAGAAGGTGTGGTGATGATCACTAGTTTAGAAGGTCTTTTAAAAAAAGTATTAGAAAAATAACCTCTATGATTCACCTAAAGTGCACTGATTTATCTTTAAAAAAAGGCTAGTGGGGTATGTAATATATGCCAAAATGACCAACATTTTAGTTTGAGATGTCTTACATTGAAGATATTTCACATTTCCACTAGGTGGTGCTCAAAGCCCTGCTATGCTGAGGAAACATTCTGTGTTATGCTGTGCCATGTAATGTGCATAAAATATGCCTCATTGGAGAGGAAGAATCACATTTTATAGAAGAAAGGAAGCAGTGGGACAGAGACCTGCCATTTAGAAGACTTGACCAGCAAAAATAGAAGAAAAACATACAAAACTTGCAAATGTTTATGAACAAAATAGCGAACGACGTGGGCTTCAACATTAGCTTTCGAATCCAGGGCAGTTTTAAGCTGATGCAGCTCAGCGGTGCTCGATACATTAGGTGAAGTGAACTGATAGACTGACATGGTGGAGTTATGGACAGTGACTGCGAACCCCTTGGGCATAGGACTACCAACACATGGAAAAATATTAAGTCATCAAATGCCTATCAGATCAGAGTAGGATACAATCCAAACGGTGGTGGTGATGGTGATTATGATAGCAGGAAGGAAGAGTACCCGCTCCTGTATGAATGCTCCTTTTTGAATGCTCCTGTACCAGAAATATATGTGTGAGAAAAACCAATCAAAGAGAAAAATTTGCATAGTCTCCCTCCACATGCTGGGACCAGTTTACTGGGTGGGGGGGGGCACTCAAAGCCTATGACTTCCCCTACCACCTGCAAGTCTGATGTAGCTAGGAAAACTAATAGCACAGCTATTGGCAGCATTCTGCCCTATCTGCTGGTTTTGAGCAAAGGAAGCAAAAATCCATTTTCTAGCCACTTGGGGAAAAAATGAAACTGTTTGGGTTTTAAAAAAATCTGTTTTATTTTTTGTTAGCATAGGAGACAGGTGCATTCACCTGGTGGTACTAATAGGAGACATTCCCATAACCAGCCACTACACCCTGGACTCTCAGCCAATCCCTGCCTTGGCCAACCTCTGGTGACACCAGTGCTGCTAACCTGTGATACCAGCCAGCTTCTTAGACATCTGCAGATGTGATGGGGAGGGAGGACAGATAGATCGGGTGGCAATGGCATATGCTGGAATCTTATTCCCCCATTTAAGAAAGCCCCCTGTGCTTTTTCCCTTCTTGGGCAGGCACTACCAAAAATAGGTGGAATATGTCTGATAAGACCCATAGAGAGCCCCAGGGATTCTTACAGGGATAGCTTTAGGAGCAATTCGAAACATTTTTTTTTTGCAGGGCTCCAGGGCACAGCTTGCTGTACAAGCAAAACAAAATGTCTAGATCGCCTTTGAAATGTAAATACTGTAGTTACAAAACTACTTGTAACTTGCTTTAGTGACTGTCAAATGATTTAGCAAATATCGTTATTTTATTTTGTATTACGAAAAAAATCAAAATGTAAGTGAACGTTGTTGGGAACAATTTTTTTTTATTCCTATATTATTATTGCCTATTATGAAAAAAGTATATTTCTTGCTTTTTTCCCTGCAAAATCTACTCTCACTTCGGGCTGTCACCCCTCCTCCCCAATGGTTGTATGTGGTTCCTTACAAGCCTCTGATTACTGCCCCCCCCCCCCCACACACACCTTTCAGAGAAATCTCCAATCAGGATGCATTCAGGGGTCCTTAACATCCCATTCACAGTCATCACAATCTCCCTCTCCTCCTTTCATCCCTAAGAGTACTGTAGCCTTGTGGGACAGGGGAAGTGATTTACAGTTGGATTTACAGTCGGGCCCCAGTAGCTTATGGACACTGGGTATACCCAAACAAAGATTCATATCACTCCATTGGTGCTGCTGGCTTCTGTGGCCTGCTGCTGCCCTTTCTCTCTTCCTGGTCTTCGCTCTCATGGGTTGGTGGTGGTAGAATGAGTTTAGCCTACACTTTAGAAAGGCTTAGCTCACTGAAGCTCCTTCCACACATGGAAAGGAGCAAGATAACAAGCCCACGTCCCTCTCACAGCTCCAATTGCCATGCGCGGCTGAGTCAGAGCCTTAAAGGGGAAATTTGGCTGCAGGTTATTTGGACAATGAATACCAATAGTGGCTGGGGGGGAAGAGCAGGAGCAGCCCGCAAGAAGGAAGAGGGGCTGGGGCCCCCCTAGGTCCTATGTGGAGACATTGGCTACATCAGTTTAAAGCCGGCCCTGGCTGTTTATCATTAAAATAAAGAGCTTCATTTACCACCACCACCCCCATTTGCCTTCTAGTCACTTCCCATCATAGGATGCATCATGTACCCTTTTGGCATGGTGAATTGGCACTAGTGCAAGGGGATAAGATTGGGGCCTAAGAGATACTTCACACTACAAATTTAGTAGGTATCTGGTGGGATACCATGAAACATATGATGTGCTCATGTGTTTTAACCATGTGAAATGTTTATACTGTATATGCACATGACTGGGGCTTGAGGTGAGCATTGTTTCAGGGCAAGGCTTATATATATATATACTGCACATGTACTGTACTGTTTGCATGTCTATATCTATGTATGTATTCATATGTAATGCAATGTCTGATTTATGTGCTGGGATAGTCTTAAGGCTGTACATCCAGTGCACTCGCTTAGGGCCCAATCCTATCCCATTTTCCAGTGATGGTGCAACCTTGCCAATGGAGTGTGTGCTGAATCCTGTGGTGGGGCAGGAGTCAAGAGCCCCTCCTCAAAATAAGGGAACACGTGTTTTCTTATGGCTGAATTGTGACTGCATCAGTGCTAGAAAGTTGGATAGGATTGGGCCCTCAATCTGTAAAGTGTGAAACAATTGCCCATAGAAAGGACGCATTTTGCCATGTTTTTACCAACTGGCGGGTGTCTCCGTTACAGTAATAGAATAATTGTTCCTTTTCAGAAAGGAGGGTCCTCCCTACCATTGATCACCTAGGAAACGCTAGACAGGTTGTTCCGGGAAGGAATCTCCGTGCATAGGCTTGTCATTCCTTCACTGGCCTCCATGCTGTTCACCCAGCAACAGCAAAAGAAGTCAGGGCTTGATTCTGCAAATGGTTCCCCATCGTGAACCTGATTCACTTTTATAATGTGGTGTCAGCAGGCAGAATGCTTTGAGCATGAGGCTGTTAAGAGCTGATTGGAACTGACGGCAAAACTCTGGTGGCAATGAGCGAATGGAATAGAATCCAGATGACCTTGTTTTAGTCATATTGTTTCTGCATGGCGTCTCATGAATTTGAAGGGGGGAAAGAGGCAGGGGGCACATCGGGAAAGCCTCAGAATGTAAACAGCTAAGGAAAAAAAGGAACTACCTGTGTATCTGGTGCTTCACAACCCCTCGCAGAATCACAGCGATTGCAATCCAGTACAGTAATAGACATACTTGATGGCATGAATGCCGGTATTCAAATAAGGCGCTCTGGCCCGATACATTCAAGGAAGATAATGTCTATTCATTTCAGCACTTGCTGGAAAAGAAGCGCTCCTTAAAAGCTGAATTGGAAAGAGCAGGTTCCTTGGGGGGATCCAATCCAATCCACTCATCCTTCCCTCTCCAGGGAACTATTTCACAGCCATGCCGACAGTCCAGGAAGGCTCCAATCCAACATGGAGTCAAGACACAATTAAGCGCAGTGATTGCAGCCAGGGAGCCAATCTGCGTAACTATGCTGCTCTTTGGATGTGCTCTCCTGCATCTGAATTGTGCTCTCCTACTACCTGAGAACCATGGTAGTAGTCGAGGAGTTGTTTCCAGCATTCACTGTGGGCAAGCCTTGTATTTGACATGGTGAACCGTTCGGATGTCTTTATATCCATCTGACCAGAGGCAAGAATGAGGCTCCCTTGACAAGACCTTTGCATCTCATTCTTCACATTCCCCATGCTGCTTATTAGGCGTGTGGATTTATTTTAAGACCAAAAGGGAATTACAATGAACGAATCTCAGCAGAGGTGGCGGGAGGGGGCTGCGGGGGGGAGGCAAGCATGGCAGGTGCCGGCTGCGACGAGGCACCACAGCGCAGAAAAACCCGTGTGCTTTTTGCGCCCACCCTCTCCTGATCTCGGATTGCTACTTAATGGAGCGATTCAGGTGCAGGGAGGAGTGGTTGGGCGATGCACAGGGGCGGGGCAACCACACTGGGGGTGCAGTGACATCGCCCCACCTGAGGGCGCTCCGAGCCGCGAACGGGTCTGAGAGAGCAATCCTATAGCAAAGTGACCCTTTCCACAGGGCACAATCCAAACCTGGAGTTAGTCCAGCACAGTTAGGCCAGCAAAGTTGGGCCGGCACGAGGGCCACCGTAAATTGCATGTGGTGGCCTTACTCCAGATTAAGATTGAGATCTGAATCTCATTCATTGTAGTGAAGAGACCGTACCCTAACGACCAGTAACCTAGGGGCTCCAGACCCAAAACGGAGACTCTGGCCTTTCGGAAATAGGAACTGCTTTGCGGAGCTTTGCAAAAAAATGTGTAGTGGGTTGCACTGTGCTCCAGCTAGCTCAAAACAGGATGCGTGTCTGAATAACAAAGGAAATGTAAAATCTCAAGAACGTCCAAATAACAGAAAGCAAGGTCCGGGGTAACGCGCAAGCACCCCGACTGGAACACTCTGATTGTGAAATGCGTAGGCAAGAGGTTTTGCAGATAGTTTGAGCTTTTGCTGTACCCTCTCCTTCCCCCTTTCCCCCTCCCCTCCTGAAAGTAGACGCTAACTGCTGTTTGAAACCTGTACTCTTCCCATTTCTCCGGTAAGAGCTGGCCCTCTTGCAAGAGATCAATAAATGAGTCCCAAGCTCATCCTGTCTGTTTGATGTCATCCTGTTTGAACACCTGAATGGCCTGCTTGTGCGTGAACAAGACTGAGCTGCAAACTGCAAATCAGAACTTCCCTGATTCAAATCTTGCCGTGAATTCAGAAGGTGGCATTACGGGGTTGTTGTTAGGAACACATCGGCAAGATAATGCAGCATGCAGGACTTTGCACAATCAGAAAGCTCATATTATGCATGGTATGTAGAGAGGATATTTTCTTCCTCTTTCCCAAAACTAGAACAGGGATCATCCAATGAAACTGATTGGCAGGGATGCGCTGAAGCCAAGCTACTAAGTTTTGAGTTGAGCCATGAGTCAGCGACTCTGCAACTTGACCTGCAAGTCACAGCACATGCTTGTCGAAACTTGACTCAGAGAACTATCGAGTCATTTCAAGAAACAAGTCAAGTCCTTGAGCAAAAAAATCCCTTAAGCCTTTCTCCTCCCCTCAACCCCTCCCAATTCCACCTCCTGAAACCACCTACTCGTCTCCTACAATGTCTGCTGCTGTTTTCGATCTGAAGACCGGCTTCTGGATCAGCCATAAGGTCTTTTGGGGCGACAAGGAAAGAAGTAAGCAAGCAAACATACACACACTGAAGAGAATTAGGACTCTGTGCTGGCCTAACTCCAGGTTAGGATTGCGCTGATTCAGTATCCACGGTTTCAGTTATCCACGGATACCATGGATACTGAGATGCCTATTAAAAAGAGAGGGGAACATTAAACAAATCTCTTTTTTTTTACCTTGTTGCAGCCAAACCACTGATGTTCCCCTAGCTTTAAAAAGGCATCCCCAGTATCCATGGTTTCAGGTATCCACAGTCGGGTCCAGAACAAAACCCCAGTGGATAATGGGGCATGCCTGTAAATAGGAATGGTTCAAGACAAGGATAAGGAAAAAGAGTAGCTTTCCCCTTTCCTAGTGTCCAGAATCACTGTGATCTCACCGCTATCTATATATATAAAGAAGAGCGTATGTGTGTGTGTATGTATGTGTGTATGTTTGTTCCACATAGGCTCCGCAACGCCTGGACCGATTCGCGCCAAACTCGGCACGCGGGTGCCTTGGCCCCCCGAAACCATCGCTGCGCGGTTTTGGAACGGATCGCGCCCCCACGGGCGCGGGTACAAGCGAATTTGTGGTTCTCTATGGGCGGCTATGGGCTGAACCGAACATTCCGAGGCTCTGGTGATGTCATGA
>JAJKFI010021026.1:0-10576 GCA_029204185.1 Lerista edwardsae | reverse complement strand
TATGTATGTATGTATGTATGTATGTATGTATGTATGTATGTATGTATTCAGACATGTCATATAGTGGGTATGCAGGGGTACGCGTGTACCCATTCCTAGGATTAGGGCTGGCCCCGCCCATTCGCCCGCTCACTCGTCGACTCCATTGGCACTCCACTCTGCCTCCTACAACGCTTGAATTGCCTGCACGTTTGAGTTGCCTGCACGTTCTCAGAGCCAGGCTGGCAGGCAGCAGAGCGAGGGAGACCGACGGCAGCAGCAGCGTGAGCAGATAGGCTGCCTGGGGCTCCCTCCCAAGGAGGCATGGCGGTTCCTGGGGGGGGGGAATCAGGTAGCCCGTGCGGCGGCCCCAGAGGAGGCCCGGGACTCCCGGATCTTCTCCCGGGCCACCACGCAGTCTATCGAGGAGGCGTGGCGGTTCCTGGGGGCGGTTCCTGGGTTCTGGCTATGACCTCACTTCCGGTGGGCGGGCCCCGACACAAGTGCCAATTAAAAGTGAGTACCTGTTGCTAAATCATTTAGATGCCATTACTGTAATGTATGTATGTGTGTATGTGTGCTTGTGTGTGTGTGTATGTTCCACATAAGCTCTGGAACGCCTGGAGCGATTTACACCAAACTTGGTACGCATATGCCTTGTGATCTGGAAAGAAATACTGCAGGGGTAAGACGCCCGTAACACCCCTAGGGGTGGGAGTGCGAAGGGGGTGGCATGTAAAAATGATTGAAAATGGCCGATATAGGTGTCAAACCCATAGTTTCTGGGGTCATCGAGATGAGCGGTGATGCTCCTGACACCGTTTGAGTGACACCTGGGTTCAGCCCCCATCAGCGTGGGGGGCGAGAAGGGGTGCGAAACAAAATGTCCACAATGACCTGCTGGAACGCCTGGAGTGAGTTACACCAAACCTGGTACGCATGTGCCTTGCAATCTGGAAAGAAATACTGTGGGGGTAAGACACCCCTAGCACCCCAAGGGGAGGGGGTGGGAAGGGGTGCCATGTAAAAATACTTGAAAACGGCCAATATTGGTGTCAAATCCATAGTTTCTGGGGTCGCCGAGATGAATGGTGACGCTTCCGATGCCATTTAAGTTGACGGTCAGCCCCCAACGGCATGGGGGGTGAGAAGGGGTGCAAGATACAGTGCTTGGAAATAGAAGATCTGCAGCACGCCAATGGTGGTGTAGAGGACCCTATTTGATTTCAGATTTCAAAACTCATCCCACTTCTAGAAATACTGTGGGGGTAAGGCACCCCTAGGGGTGGGGGTGGGAAGGGGGTGACATATAAAAATAATCAAAAACAGCCGATATTAGTGTCAAATCAATCAACTCAGATCTAGATGAATAGTGACACGATGCCGTTTAAGTCCATCGGCATGGGGGGTGAGAAGGGGTGAGAAATAGCATGTCCAAAATGACTGACATTTGTGTCAAATCCATAGTTTTTGGGGTTGCTAAGCTGATTGGGGACAGTCCCGATGACCTTTAAGCCCAAGTGTAGTCAAATAGAATAGAACTCTGTATAAACTTCTGGAAATGTTCAGAAATCGTTATGCCCCGGTCTTAGACTCCAATCAAATACTTGCCATGTTACCAGGCATAGTCACTGAATACAATGCTATTGATACCGTCGTAGATGCCTATGGGGTCGTCAATTTCCCATCAGGCTTCCTAAACTCACTTGATCCGGCTGGATTGCCACCACATCGTCTTTTACTTACTGTGGGATCTCCAATTATTTTGCTACGGAACCCCGACCCACCAAAATTTTGCAACAGCACAAGGCTGTGTGTCAAGAAGATGCTGGGTACTGTAATTGAAGCGACTATCTTAACAAGAAAGGGAGGGGGTGAAACAGTTTTTATCCCACGGATACCACTCATTCCAACGGATCTCCCTTTTAACTTTAAGAGATTGCAATTTCCAGTGAGACTTGCATTCTTGATCACAATCAACAAGTCACAGGGGCAATCCATTAAGTACTGCGGCGTGGATTCGAGATCGCCATGTTTCTCCCGCAGACAACTTTATGTTGCTTGCTCAAGGGTGAATTCACCCAAGAATTTATTTATTCTTGCTCCCGGAGGTGAAACTAAACATGTTGTTTATAATCAGGTTTTGAGTTAATGTTATAGTGAATTTGTAAAAGATTTTACCTTATAATTTTTATACTGTACTTATACTTTTAATTACCTGTACATAAATTTACTTAGATTTTACACTATAGAGAGAATTGATTCCTTTTCCTGTCTAATAGAAGCTTGGGATAAATAACCAACCGGGCAACACCGGGTAAGGAACAATAATGATATAAAGGTCACATGCTGTTTGGTCCTCCATTTGGTACATCTGTGATGAATGGCTTATCCAGCTTTCACTTTTTGCAAACAGCAAGGTGCCTTTCCAATCAACTTTCCAGCACTAGCTGTGCCAGTGGGGCATGTGCTGCATCCTGCAGTTGGGGAGCAGTCACAGAGGCCTCCTCAAGGTAAGGAAGTGTTTGTTCCCTTACCTCAAAGCCTCAGCAGGCTGCCACAGCAGGTCCTCTGAGACGTTATAGGGTTCCTCTCAAATATTAAGCACAGCACAAGCTGGTACAGAACCCCCTGCCCCCATTGCATATTTCATTCATAGACTGCAGAAAAAGTGGGAGTCCAGGCACTACAGTAAAGGAAGTGGCTTTGCTCTTCTTTATTACTGAAGCTGGCGCTCAGATACTGGCCACCTCATGAGAAGAGAGGACTCTTTAGAGAGGAGAGGACTCTTTAGAAAAGATCTTCATGGTGGGAAAGATTGAAGGCAAAAGGAGAAGGGGGCGGCAGAGGATGAGATGGTTAGGTAGTATCACCGAAGCAATGGACATGAATTTGGGTGAACTCCGGAAGCTAGTGTAGGACAGAGATGCCTGGTGTGCTGTGGTCCATGGGGTTGCAAAGAGTCGGACACGACTTAGCGACTGAACAACCACAACAATGCCAGCACTTTATATTGCCAGCACTGTTCCCCTTCTTCATGATGTTTTTTGGGAGCTGTATCTACCACTCTGTGATTCATTATTTTGTGCTACATGGAAGAGTTGGTGGGAAAAACCCAGATGGGCCAGTTATAAAAGTTGCTTTAGGGAGAAAATCCTCACAAGCTGAATAGTGATGGAAGTGCTTGAATTTCATGTTGCATCCAAAAGAACTGCAAAGCACTCTGTAATGTGACCACCAAAGCCACTGCAAAGAAGTCAGAACAGACTATAGGTACTTGCCTATGCTGAATGAGACCATCGCGCCATTTAGTTCATTAGAGCTGGTCTAGGGGAGTGCCAAACAGCATAACTCTGTACATGTTCATTTAGAGGTAAGTTCTCCTGTGTTTAGTGGCGCTGATGTCCAGGTAGGTGTGTATAGGATTGCAGGTTGTGCACTAGAAATCTGGCCTTCCCCAGTTGGACTCTCTTCTCTGCCCTGCATTGTCACTAGATAGCCTTAGGCCAGGCATTGTACTTCAGCGCCCTAGCCAGCAGTGTTTTAAGGACTCCTAGCTGATATATGTGAAGTGCTTCACAAGCTCAGTGCTATGCAAGTTAGTACTACTAAACACTTGCATAGCACTGAGCATGTGAAGCTTCACATAACTACAGTATATACATTTGTGTTCAAAGACGTTGGCTGATAAAGTCTGTGGAGATACCAGTGTGCTGAGAAAACATGCTGTAAGGTCTTGTTCAGTGGGGACCACAGTCCTTACCTCAGAAACGTTGAGTAGCCAAGTGTAGACTCCTTGGCTATCAAAAAAGTTTGTGAACCACTGCTGTACAGGGTTGCTAATCTTGGATATCCAGTCAAAACTTTGCCCTGCGTAAAGAAGCCCAATAGCCATGAAGCCCTTATCTCAGAAATGTTGAGTAGTCCCCTGCCTCTTCCCTCAGAAAGTACACAGTGCCCCTGAACAAGAGGCAAGGCTGCCTTTCATCATGGCTATTACTATGACATCATGTCACTTAGGTTACTGATAGGTCCTTGGAAAGAAAGAGGAACAAGAAAGTAGAGTCAAATGAGTTTTGCTGTAGGGTAATTGGAGAGGAAGAGATACACAGAGCTAGGTGGAGACAAGATTGATAGCCACAGTAATTTTTCCAAACCAGCTGGAAAGGTACGAAACACCCATCCTGAGTGAGAGACATTGGTCCACCTAATGTATTGTCTGCAGTGACTAGCTCTCCAGGGTTTCAGGCAAGAGCAGTTCTTAACCTTAGTTCCCTGCGGGATGGGAGGGGAGAGAAGGAGGTCCATGAACCAGATGCAAACACTATTTTAGGTGTACGCATATAGGGGAGTCCACAGCAGGGAAAGGTGATTGAGCAGGTGGCGGCGTCCCAGCTTCAGAGGGTGCTGGAGGAAGTGGATTATCTGGACCCATTCCAGTCTGGCTTCAGGCCAGGATGCGGGACGGAGACTGCCTTGGTGGATGACCTACACCGGGGAATGGACAGTGGGAATGCATCCCTGTTAGTCCTGCTGGACCTCTCGGCGGCCTTCGACACCATCGACCATGGTGTCCTTCTGGGTCAGCTGGCTGAGTTGGGGCTTGGAGGCACTGTTCTGCAGTGGTTCCGCTCCTTCCTGGCTGACAGATCCCAGAAGGTGGTGCTGGGGGATGCCTGTTCAACATCCCGACCTCTTACGTTTGGGGTGCCGCAGGGCTCCATCTTATCTCCCATGCTATTTAACATCTACGTGAAGCCACTGGGAGAGGTCATCCGGGGGTTTGGGGTGGGGTGCCCTCAATATGCTGATGACACCCAGCTCTATCTCTCCTTTCCCCTTGATTCTGAGGAGGCGGTTGAGGTCCTGGATCGTTGCCTGGAGGTAGTTGGGGCCTGGATGTGGGCATCGAGCTGAAATTAAATCCGGATACGAAAAGAGGTGCTCCTGGTCCGGAAATCCACAACTCGGGTATTGGAATATCGCCCTGGTCTGAATGGGGTTGCACTCCCTCTGAAGGAGCAGGTCCGCAGTTTAGGGGTTCTCCTGGATCCACAGCTGCTCCTGGAATCCCAGGTGGCGAAGGTGGCCAGGGGAGCCTTTGCTCAGCTTCGGCTGATTCGCCAGTTGCGACCATACCTGAGCTACGCAGAACTGGCCACGGTGACCCAGCCCTGGTGACATCCAGATTGGATTACTGCAATGCGCTCTACGTGGGACTGCCTCTGAAGACAGTCTGGAAATTGCAATTAGTACAGAATGCAGCTGCACGTGTGGTTGCTGGGGCTCATCGGTTCGACTCTGTCAGGTTGTTGTTTCAGCAGCTACACTGGCTGCCGGTTCCTTTCCGGGCCCGATTCAAAGTGTGAGTTTTGACCTTTAAAGCCCTTTACGGCTCAAGTCCAGGGTATCTGAGGGACCGCCTCCTTCCATATAATCCTACCCATACTCTTAGGTCATCTGAGGGGGCCCTCCTGACTGTGCCGCCACCAGGAGAGGTGAGGGGAATGGCGGCCAGGAACAGGGCCTTCTCGGTGGTGGCCCCCCAACTTTGGAATACCCTCCCCTTAGAGTTAAGGACTGCTCCCTCGTTGGCAACATTCCGGCGGGGGTGGAAGAATTTTTTATTCAAACAAGCCTTTAACTGTTGACAGGCAGGCTGGCATTTTTTATACTCCACCTTTTCATTTTAAATTGCGGGATCCACGGGGCTTGCTGTTAAATTTTTAACTGTTTTTAATATTGTTTTTAATCATGGTTTTAATTGTATTGTTTTAATGGTATTGTATTGTTTAATTGTATTATTACAATGTTGTAAGCCGCCTTGGATGCCCTCAGGCAGAAAGGTGGGATAAAAATTGAATAAATAATAATAATAATAATAATAATAGCTTTTATCAGATTCTCAAAGAATACCCTGACCCAAAAAGGGTGAGGTACAACTGGGCTAGAGCCTTTCCTAGCCATAGTTGGTGGTAGTATTGATTGAACCTGGGGCTTTCTGGATACAAAGCAAGGGTCCTACTACTGAGCTACAGTCCTCAAGTAGCAACCTGGCAGATTTCTCAAATAATTACTTCCCCTCCTACAAGCAGTGACCTGTTTGCACATACACACAAAGCCTGGATCATTTTCAGCTGGGGGTGCTTGAGAATTAAATGCTCAGTGAGGGTGGGGTGAGGTAGGGATCAACTGTATTTTTACTGTAGTGCACATATAAGGCCTCAAGTCATGCTTGAATCACCTTGGCTATATGCATAAGTCTTATGCATAGTTTTGCCGTTGCCAGAGTAGGATGCAACATTGAACATGTTGCTGAATGTCACTCATACATTCTAGTCCCAAAATTCTTCCTTACAAGCTCATTGTTTCTTGCAGTGGTCTAAACTGAGGTGGCAAAAACAGTAGTGGAAACAGCAATCTTTTGATCCTGGACAGAAGAAAATGATGAGTTGTGTTCCACCTCAGATTATAGTAATCACTAGCTTTTTGTGACCCGGCGTTGCCCGGGGGCAGACATTATCCCCAGGCTCTATTAGGAGGAGGAATGCGTTTGTTCTGCAGTGCACCCCCACCTCTGGGGGCGTAAGGGGGCCCCTACCCCCACAGTATATCTGTCCAGATCGTAAGGAATAAGTGTACCACGTGTGGTGCACATCGTTCCAGGCGTTCCAGAGTAATGGTGGAACATACCCACAAATATACAAACCTCCCTCAACAGTATGACATAGTGCGATGCATATATAGACATATAGAACTCGTCCCTGAAATAAAACAGTATTGATGACCTGGAACCCCAAACGCACACTATCACTGTGAAATGAATGAGGAAACAGGGACACAATCAACTAAGAGAGCAATCTGAAGGTCCCACTTACTGTCTGCAGGTCCTGTGGCAGGATAGCCCTGACGTATAAGAAACAGGCAGAGGTGGCCAGTTAGCTCCCTGGACATAGGGCCCTCTCAGATCCGACTGGGTGCTGGAACTCTCTGGATCCTGCTCTTTCCACCCTGGGCCACTCAGGCAACGCAGGCAAAGCAGTTTAGTTTCACTTTCTGTTCTGTCTGGTAGCTGAGCTGCTCAGCCCTCCTACATAACCTGCAGAATCATCTGTGACCACAGGGTGGCAGCAGACCTCTAGCCCAATGCAATCCCCTTGGTTCCCGACGATCTGGGCCCCCTCCCCGAAAACCGGGGGGTGTAGGGGGGTCTGACCCCCGCAGTGTTCTTTTCCAGGCTGCAAGGAACGTGTGTGCCAAGTTTCGTGGCCGTGGGTCAAGGCACGGAGACGTGTATAAGGAACATACATACATACCCACACACACGTCCGTTTTTGTATATATAGATGAAACAGGGTCATATAAAAAGTAAAGCTCTCTCAACCTGTCAACTACTGCGATGTCTTTCAGTTTGCAAATTCTCCTGGAGCGCAGGGTGGCATAGTCCAGGCAGCAGTGCCTAACACAACAGAAGGGAGGGTTGTAGAGGCCTTTGACCCAACTCACTGCTGCCAGAACTACAGCAGCTTATGGTTTGATTTAGTTCACTATGCTCATTTTGAGCTCTCTGCTCCACCCATCTTTTCTGCTCATCGTTTGCCATTTTAGAATAAAAATGACTTCTGAGCTTATGAAGCTTGATGCTTGCTTTTGATAGGCATGTCACCACCAGCATCTGATTTAGTTCCCTTCACAGCTGGTCACATACCAAAGAGGGATCTTGTATTTGTCCTCCCACGTCTTGCTCACTTCTCAAATAAGATGTTGCTTGCAAGGGATGGGGAACAGGAAAGTATAATGTTAAAAAGTAGCTATTCATAACAAATGGAAACTTTCAAATTGGTAGATGTAAAAAAAAATTGTTGGGAGGGGAAAATAAGACTGGCAATAGATCTTATCTTCACACACCCCAGTACTTATACATGCAGTCAAATCAATTGTGGACTTCTGCAGATGTATGCAAAATTCTGTAAAAACTACTTCCCTTACTCCTGACTCCCTGCTGTGTTTGCTCTTTGGCATTTGGCTCATCCACCACTGCTGCTTAAATATTGAAATATTCTGGACTTTGCTGCTGAAGCTCTGTTTCTACCTTCAAAACCATCTCCCACCCAAGCATCCTACTCCTCAACATCCCTCCTGCATAGCCCAATAATTATTCCCCTAATGCACACAATCTAATCCATGTGGAAGGAAGATGGGGCAATTGAGAGGGAGGGCAAGGGGGATAAACTCACATAGGGCTTAACTAGCCACATGTGTGGCTGCAGATTTCTCCATATCCCAATAGAAGTCAGAGTAAGTTGCATGGAAAAAGCTATGTATGCACAGATCTTACTGCCTGTTAAGCCTGTTTCCCAAGACACTTGGGAAAGCACAGAAAAAGGTAATATACAAAATGGACTGTGTTTATGTCAAATCCAATTATTTATTTAAATTCTTGTGCCCTGGCTAATACTGCAAACTGCTATCAGGCAGGGCATCTGAAAAGAACAGGTCAACACAATCTAGATCACAATAATGACTAAAACCTAGTGAAAAACATTGCAGGGAAGCCTGTAGGCTCCATCCTTGGGACCAAGTGTACAGGGATAGCTATGTTGCAATAAGACAAAGATTCTTGAAGCACCTTACAGACTAAGCAATTTAGCATAAGCATTCATGGGCCAGAGCCCACTTAGCCAGATGTACACTTGAAATTGTTATTCAGTCATGAGGGGCTAAGCAGCAATGAAACTTCACTAAATTTGCCGAGGATATTAAATTCAGTCTTTAGAGGTGCTGAATTTGGAAGCAAGCCATACACTGGTGTTTACTGCATCACTGATTCAGACAGATATGTTGGTGTATGTTTAGGATCAGGTGCCAGATATCTGTTAGAAAATCTTAGTGCTCTGTTAAGAATGATTTAAAGCTATTTGATGACAATAAATAAAATCAGGAATCCAGGCTATATTCTTAAATATGGTTTAATACTCTTCTCCATTTCTGTACATCACAACACCAAGATATCACTGCTTGGGAGCGCTCTGAAGAGGCTACGTAGTATGCAAAAGGCTAGGATTCTCACCCTTTTAATGTGTTTGTGTAAGTGTAATACATATCAATATATATTGATATATACATCAATATATAATGCAATATATATCACCAGAGATAACACATTGATTAAAGAGATACAAAAATTTGGCATCATTTCCAAAATTAAATAGTAAAAATAAAACTACAAAAAAAGGAGCTGCATACCCTAAATGTGAAACAAGCAGTATATTCAAAAATGTAAATTTACACCCAATTTTTCTGCTCTTGTCATGTCACAGCAGACCCATTTACAATGGCAAAATCAAAGTGTACTGCTTCGAAGAGCACCAGGATGCTTGTGATCAGGCGTTCCGCAAGTCAAATTGCATACCCAGACTCACAGAGGGCTTCTGTAAGAAATCAACCCAATGCGAACACTTCTAGTGGACAACTGCAAACACTGCCTGCTTGCAAAGTTATAAAAAGATACAAATTCTATTGCTCACATTGACAGAAAGTCATTTTGGACCTCTTAATACACTGTGATGAGAAGGCTTAGTTAAGACAAACCCTTCAGATTCAAGTGAGACAGGATTACTGGAACGATATGCAAAGTTTGCAAGTTGGGGAGCTTCTGACCAATACAAGAGGGAAAGGTGAATAGAGCTAGGCACTAAAATATCAGAGTATCCTTTAGAAAACCAGCCAGTCCCAGGGAAATGCAGGAAAGTTCAACTATCTGCCTCGCATGTGTTATGCCACAGTGTTGAAAGTGAACCTTTGGCGCCAAGCTTCTAAAAAACCCAACTTACCAATTTCTACAGATGCTTCACAGCAACCAGTGCCAAGGTTTTAAGTCAGTCACATTTTTCTACTTGCATTTAAAGCAGTTTGTGAAATTTTGACTTGTTGATCCACACCAAGGCATCTTATGCAGTCCCCCAAAGCAAAGCAGCCTAAAAAAACTCCAAACCCTAGTAAAGAACAGAACCAAGCATAAGTAGTATTAGCTTGCTTGTGGAAACTGTTTATTGACTGACAAGAGGGAAGAATGAAGGCCACACAACTCAAAAACCCCATGAAGCCTGCCGAGACCCCCTGGCATTTGAACTGCTATTAAAGAAACATACTTCCCAATTTATACAAGCAGTGCTTTTACAGTCTAAGGACAAAAATGGGTGAACTTCCCAGACCTTCTGAATGTGCAAGTCACACCTTTCAAGCTGGCATGCCACAGAACTCAATTCCTTATACTTTCCACCACTGTAGACAGAACAATGGAACATCATCTCCCTAAGGTTCTTCTTCTGCAGTCTAAGCCAAGAACGCCATGTAAATGGGTCATGTCACTGCAAAACGCAGCAATAAATTGTCTCCAATCAAAATACGAAACAAACCAGTATAATCTTTCTATTAATTTTTTCAAATGAAGGTTTACAGCAGTTAATGTAGCATGAAGGTTAAAAAAATCATTTTCATAAAATACAAGAGCAACCAATTTCACCATTAAGTAAAAGTAAAAACTGGGATTTTTTTTTAAATTAGTCCAAAATGGCATTATAGAAACTTAGTAGAT